>JAHZMZ010002712.1:0-15433 GCA_027743805.1 Lepidocyrtoides sp. E14 | reverse complement strand
TGAATTTTGATTTAGATTTAGGGTACGCATATTCAAACCGGCAAGAGGGCAACACAATTTGCAAACGTAAATTGCCGATTTCTCTGATAATTTGTCTGAAAATTTCAACTGCTCTTTGAAAAGTTCGAAGTGACAATGTATCGCTTAATGTATATGACTGCCAAGATCTGAATTTGATCCGAATTTTTTTCCAAGTTCAATACAAGCCTTACTAACAAATTACAAAATACTACTACAAAATAGGGGTTTGTTTACTTCGCTCATCATTATTATCCGAGAAGATATAAATGATTGGGTAGAAGGTATATTGGTATTTGGGAATAATACGTTTAAATGGTCTCTTATTTTTTCGAAAATTCGCCCTTGACGTACTAAATGTATGCTATTTACAGGTAGTTTGTTTATGGACTATTACAGTAATTATTTGCGAGTACAGACAAAAATGCGATTTTATCTACAGGAAAGCAAAACTTATTATTTCAACAGGTACATAAAAAAGGTAATATGAAAAATACGCAACTTTACTCATATAAGTAAAAAGTATATAAAGTGATAAGTCTGTACAGTAAGCAGGCATCTCGGAAGTTAAAGTTAGGTTTTAGTTCGTAATTTTGTAGCGTTTATTTTATCATATTAGTCAAAACTGATTTCAGAGTCTTTAAATTTTATCAATTTAATTATGAAGCCCATTACATCCTTAAACTTGATTTACTCGTTACCTTGTATTTATCTAAAATCCGTCTCGCTGCAATAATTCTTGATACGATTTCGTTATTTTATAGACCCACATCACTGCACGTATTTGCGTATTTAGGCGAGTTAATATCCATTTCATTTTTATCTATATTTAATAAACTGTATCATTCTCATCCTCAGTGTATTGTCATCACCTTTATCTTTTCATGCTTGCTAACGGTCCTAATAATAGAGATAAAGTACATATCTACGTAAATTGTTTAAGTCATTTGATATCATATCAGTTTGTTTTAATGCTATGAAAAGAGAGTCTAATGATTTGCTTACGCAGTTTTATTTTTTAAAGTTAAGTACAACAGGATATGATGCATGCATAACAATACATTTCAATATTTCCGTTTTTACGGTCATGTATTTATTAGTCAACACTTCTTTAATGCTCGATCAATACAATGCATGATACCCTGTTGTTCAGCAAATTCTCAAAAGTGGTAACCACCTTTGTCGTTCCTTGACATTTTCCATGTCTTGTGCTCATTTAAATTTTCTGAGAACACTTCATAGAGTAGTCCGAAGTAATATATACATACTCTGAAAATACGATTTAAACCAAATCTCCACTCTTTCATATATACTTAACTGACGTGCCTGCCTACAACTATAACATACATGTTCAACTAATTATGACGCTAACAAACCTACGTAGGAGAAACCCTTTGAAGATTGGATTACAGTCGTTCTTTCATAATACATACGAGCTTACTTAATTACGACCACAATTTTAATACAAAATTAAATCCAAAGTAACTCGCCCCACGTCATCGTAAGCTGATGCTCTACACCATTGTCTTTTCAGACTAATTAAGTCGCATCCTCACCAGGGGTCATTTTTAGGTTGCGAACTTTAAATTTCGCGCTGAAAATTCAAATTATTGTAATAAATGCAGCTGATTGTCAAATAAACATTGAACAATTTTTTTTTAAAAAAAGAAGAATGGCGCGAAATTTAAAATCATTAGCCCTAAAGTCGTCCATACATGATCCTTGCCCATTTACACATTGAACGTTCCATAAGATACCTTATGGTTGTCTGAACGACATTTTGCACAAAATCAATGTACCACGCCAACCAAACAAAGTGATGGGAAAACCGCAAGTTCCTATATGCAATCAAAACTATAGGATTCTGTATTTATTTGCTGTAGACAAACTATATTTACCTATTACTATTTACATGTGTGCAACCTACTGCAAAAACTGCCAAATCCTGTAAAATATTGGTACAACGTATTGTTTCTGCTCTGATTTGCACAAAAAAAATATAACCTGTACATGGATGCAGCCTACGACGAGCCTACCATAATGTTAAATTGTTATGTATAGCAATTCAATTCAATGGATAATTTCCAATTTAATAAAAACGATTTTCAAATACGGATTCTCACATTTACCATTTAGTACGCTTTTAGCTTGCCATTACCAGTATCACGAAGGAATATAATCACATTCTTCATTTCTATAATAATACCTACAAAAGATAAACTTACAGGCAACCCCAAAAGATTATTGTGTGCACATTCGATTCCTTTTTGAGATAATGAAAGCACACAAAACAGCAGCACCCGACTACATACTGGGCTGGCATGCTGGCCATTCAAATCTATGTAATGACTCTGGCAAAACTCTCTCTGGTGTGCTAATAAAAGCTCATTTCATTTCATATAATTTCAGGTTCCAAGAAAAAGCACATGGCTTCCATTTTTATAGCGTTTGTGATAACAAAATTGTAATATATATATTATCATATTATATAGCAACCCAACACACAACAACAATTTCCCAAGTGAAACGAACAAGGGTAATGTGATCTATAGACAACCACTACTTCCCTACTAAAGTTTTACTGTTTTTTTTGGGGGGATTGAATTGCAATGTGACTGTAGATTTATGCGCATTATTAGCATATGTATCAGCAGCAGTCATTCACTCACTCACTAAAGTTCTCTGCTATTTCTTGGCTTTTTCTTTGAAGGAAGACAAAAAAGTACGCGCTACATTTTACTTTAACTTTACTATACCACCACGAGAGCTTCTGTTAAGATTTGGTTACAACGACAAGCGACATTTTATCTATCTAAACGCAGAGCAGACTAGTACCACTACTGACAAAAAAAAAATCTTTCTCATTTTTCCCGTCAGGGTTTCATTCAAATTTTCTTATATTATCTCCGTACTCTAAAATGGAGAGTGACTAATGGCTTGGAATAAATGGAGGGTGTAAGAAGGAATACATGACTGACTGTGTGACTTGTATGAGTGACTTTGCTAAAAAAAAAATACTGGCAGTAGTAGTGGCATGGCAGCATTTATTTATTACCCTATGAGTTTACTGTGTGAGATCTTTGTTCTTCCATGCGAAAATGCTTAGTACATATATTGCCGGTTCCGTTCCATTATGTCAAGTATAGTTATTTTATTTTATTATAAGTAGTTATATATAGTCAGTCTGCTTTTCACAAACTTCTATTTACAACTTACATGTGTTTATTGTACCCACATCAGAATTTCGTCAGCACATCGCCATTTCATCATGCTCGTATTATAAAGAACCGAGTTCCTGTTTCACTTGAACTTCACAGTCTTCCTTCGTTGTAAACGAAGAATACTCAAAAGTGTTGATGAAATAAATTACAAGAAGGATGAAAAGTAATACCATGTCATGCTTTTGGCTTTTGAATGGTATAGTATGGAATGCACAAAGAGATGGAAAAATGTAGTAGGCACCGTGTGTACTTTTTTTGTACATGAATGGATGGATGGAACAGTGTAGTGTTTAGTTAGTGGTAAAAATAAACTATCAAAGATGCACGTGCTTTGCCAGTTTTGCTTAAGAAGTGTATGCAATTTTCATATTATGCAAAAGAGTAATGGTCTTTTTTTTTCAAGCTAAATGTAAAAGAAGCAAGCATGTAAATAATATTTTACTGACTTGATTTTCATCCGTGTCATTAGATCCACCTGGACCAGTTGCCCCACCATTCGTTTGAAAAGCCGCGTCTGAAGGGATTTCCCTCATCATGTGCACTCCTGCAGTACCGTTACCGTGCAAACCGTCGTCGTCACAACCAAGTCCTCCGTGATTTACCACGGCCGTCAATGTATTCTCGCTCAGATAAGCGTGCTTGTTGCCACCACCACTCGTATTGTTCAGATTGCTCTTCTCCATGAAGAAAAAAAAACTATCGTTTTGCCAAACTTTTTGATACAAAAAAAGTCGTTTCTTTCGTGTAATAATTTTACCAAGAAAAATAACAAATTATTGTACTCCTAAATTGATTAAGTTTCAAACAGAAATGAACGAATTTCGGTAGAGAATACGTACAGTTTGTTCACAATAATCACAATCCAATAATGTCAATCAAGTTAATAAAAAGAACACAAAGTTGTACGAAAAAGCACTCACGCACGTGCTCACAAAAGTACCTATTTTATATGTAGCGAGAGAAAAAAAAACGGGAAACCCAGTTGTCAAATTGTCAATCCTTATTTTTTTTTCCTTTCTCTGATGACTTTATACGTTACAAGCTCACAAATGCACACACACGTGAAATATGTGTTTTTACGTATCCCAATATTTATATACTAATTGTAGTTTTTCAAAGGTACAAAATCGAGGATGTGATGATGATGGCGAATGGCAACGATGATGCCCAAGTTCCTCAAAAGCACGAACAAAGTTTCAGTGCAGAGAAAAAGAAAACTGCTTTTACCGAAATATAATATTTTTTTTTGTAGCTGCCGCTTTAACACACTTGAGTCTTAGGTCTAGCTTTTAAATATATATATTTACAGAGTAAATTACAACAGTTCACTATTTTATGTTTGTTTTAAATATTATCCGCTTTTTTGCACCGATTTTATTTTTCTTAAACGGCTATGATTACAATATATATTTTATATTATTTTTTTTGTGAAGTGTATACCGTGTTTAAATTTCTACAATAAAAATAGTCTCTCTCTGGATCTGCTCGGTTTTCCACCAACAATAGAAAAATATTGATATTAACCTGAACAATTAAATGACTGAAATAATAAAACTGGGTACTGGATATAAAATCACAATAACTTGACTGATTGATAAGTTCAACTCTATTATAAATTGCTCTTTTTAAAATGACTAATCAAAACCACTATAAAATTCAATTCAACTAGATAGTAGTAGTAAAATGAAGATTATACCGTGATATAGATCTTGCCGACGACGACAAAGGAGAATGACAATTAAGAAAAGAGAGATTACAACTTAGCGCTTCCTGATTGTAACAACCAATATTATTATTGTTTGGATCCCTTCCTAACTGATAATATGTTGAAGAATAATAATTGCTTTTTAAATCTTGTAGCAAGAAATACAATGGATTATTATTTTCCCTTGGGTTTTTATATTTTTTACTTAAACGCTGGCGACGACGATGTTGATGTGAATGATGATGATGATGAGACGTACTAGTGCTACACCCTATATCCATTAATAGGACAGGTATTTTTTGGTTGATTGTAATAATGATAAAGATTATCAACTAGATTTTTCTTGCTGAAAATCCAAAAAAAAAAGTTTTCTTAACAACTTTTTGGGGTAAAGAGATCAACGTAAGTTAAACTAGATGTAAACATAACAATTTATTTCTGAGTAGTCTGTTCCCCATTTTTATTACTACAATTTTACCTCATAAATTACGTTTCTTATATTTGAAAAATAAATCAACAAGAAATAAGAAATTTTGTATTTTTTAGGTTAAATAGAATTTAAGGAAAATGGCGAGAAAATGTGTTTCCGGTTGTCCTTGCAAAAAAATACACACTTTTCATTCACTCTACTTTAAAATTTTATGCTCAGATAATAAATTTTGTTTAAAAGTTTTTCTCCTTCGATCAGTTCCTTTATTTTTGGGTTGACAATGTTGTGGCGACACTCTATCCTGTAGACCAACACACAACAAAAAAAAAAACGCTGTAGGAGACAATGATTCAGAAGGAAAAGCTTTGCATGTAAATTATTATAGATAGAGATGAATGAGTGGTGGAAGATAACGTTGATGATGATGATGATGTTTTCTTGGCAAAGGCTAAACGATAACTGAACTAGAAAAGCCGAAATGCAGTCAGAAGTAGTGGTACCAGTAGTAATAGTAGTAGTGGAGTGAGCCCACTATTAGCTTCCCAAATATCGTCGTCACCACCGCCACCACCGACCAATGTATGCATATGAACTATATCATCACATCACATCACCGCCACTGCTTGCAAAATTCTACACAGCAGCTTTTCAACGAAAACTCCATGCATTCATATACACCAATACCAATATCAAAAGAAATATCACCGTCACTAGAAGAGACTCGCATATAAGACGACACCATTCTCCTTTTTTCATTTCTTGGACTCGACTCCCTTCTCCTATTCCTTCAGGCCTGCAACTACTACCAAACTACTGAACTTTTGCTGCTCTCTCTCTAAAACTTGTCGAAAAACTTTTTTGCTTCTTTACTTGAAAAGATGCAGAGAAGGAAGGAGAAGAAGGCATTCGAATTCTTTTCCTGCCACTACTACTACCACCAGTCACCATACTCATACTACTACTGAGTTTTTTAGTGGATAAAAAATGAACGTATACGCTCCAAAATGCATTCCTATATTTTATGCTTGTACATATATATCTATATAGGTAGGTATTTATCGTTTTGCTTTCCCATTGTAACTTTACCAGAAAGTGAGTAAAGTTACTTGTTGTAAAACTGTTTCCATTCGCTAAAAAAAGTAAAATTCGGTCGAAGGAAGGAGACTACACACAAAAATACAGAGATAACGACGGAAAAAACTACAAGCTGTTTGTTCCATTATGTTTGTCGTGTTCCTATATTATTATAAGGCTAAAGAACATTTTGCTTTTTTGTGTGTACTTTTTTACGTTTCCAGCAAACTTGACTTTTCTGCCTTTGTTGTATTTGTTAGTGCACTGTAGCGAGAGACTGCATAAATGTTAATTTGTATTATACATTATAAAAGGTGTAGTAGTAGTAGTAGCAAGTAAGGCTTACAATGAATTTTATGTGTGTTTAGCTATGCAAGTGTTCAGTAAGATTTTCTCTTATTTTCTTTTTTTTTCCACCAGCAGCATTAAAGAAATCGCAGCCGGTATATTGTGTTTCTCCTTCTCCACCAATCTAATTTGCCATCCAGATAACCTTTTTCCTTGTTTCCCTTTTCCATGTTGTCCATAGTCCATGCTTAAGCTTGAACATAAGCCGAATCTGTCACTTTACTTAGACATGAGAGTGAGTGGTTAAATAGATTTTTCATGCAGTTTTTCGGTATGAAAAAGTGTACAAAGGCTCAAAATGTTTTATTATTGCCCATAAAGTAGACTTAACGCCTCCATTCGGAAACCGATGGAATGCCCAATGCAATCTAGTGTGCGAAATGTAATAGATAACCCAAGAGACGGTAGAAGTAGTAGCAAATGTACGACATAAATGCATGGTTTTATTTATCGTTGCTTTTTTTCCTTTCATGCTTTGGCTACATTTTGTTTGACTTGAGCTAGCTTTTTTTTGCAAATAAAGAATGGTCTAGAAGAAAGTATGAAAAGGATGATGATGATGATGAAATGTGCTGTTTGGGCGCTCAGTTTAGTTCTCTTCTTGTGTCAAAACTTACAAGACAGGTAAACCATGCATGATGGTGATGATGATGATGATGGCTTGGTGGGAGGGTTCCCAGGACTTTTCTTCGTCTCCCCCTTTTCTGCGTTTTACTTTTTTGATGGAAAAGAATGTGCTATCAAATAATGAATGACCTATTGGCATTTCGTCGATGTTATTCATGATGACATTGATAACACACTCTTTTCTTGTGCATTGCAACACTTTCTAACTGGAATGTAAGGGAAAATATATTTTATAGATTTTTTTTCGTGTAAATAATGAGAAATTGTTTGGAATCGAAGGATACGACATTCCAATTGTTGTTGTGCACAAATACTACACGTTGTCCTCGATTTTATATATCCATGTTCATGCTGTGCATGTCTCTCCGCACTTGTTACCAAATTCATCGGTATCATAATAATAATAATAATCCAACAAGACCAAGACAGTCATGGAAAATAAAGCAACTCTCGTTGGCATATGAAAAGTTTATTCAAGGGAGAAAGAAAGAAGGAAAAGTAGTTTGTCCCTATTATTATACGCTAGAGATAGTATATACCGATGATAATGCAGCAAAAGTGAGGATATATGCATACAAGATATACACACATGTCAATACTTAAAAGTACAACAAAGAGACTAAAGCAGCAGCAGCTGCCCCAGAAGAGCAAAAAAACCAGACGAAACAAAAGGCCACGAATAAAACAGTCCTTTTGTGAAGGGCATGAGTTGCATGCATGCAAGTTGTGATAATAATAATGTTGTCCATGTTCATGCACGTCAGTAAAAAAAAGTTAACATTGTTGGCAAGAGTGTTTGTAATTACAAAACAAATAGACTCAAATAGTCAGGTATAATAATAGAATGCAAATGACAACTTTGCACCAATTTGCAACAGTAATGATGATAATTATTATTGTCTACAGTACGTTTGGCTTTTTTGTTCCACTAAAAAAAATCTAGTTGGTCTGTCCGTTGTCTGTGAGCAGCATGTGACCAAATCGACCACTTTGCAATTTTTTTTAGTGTAGTCAAAGTAAATACAAGCTGGGAATGTTTGAATATATTTAGTGTGAAATTGAGTACACAGAGGGTAGAAATTAAATGGTTTGGAAATGAGTAAATTTAGGTAAAGCATGAATACAAATTGGATGCATGCAGCTTGCTTGAATAATGAATAGCAAGGCGCTAGTTATTTATGGTTCCGCTAATGTGATGAGTAATATTAGAGTTATGCGTCTTACCTTTTGTAATTAAGTAATCACCGTAACGTAAGCATAATGAAATTTGTAACGATCATGATGATGATGAGCTGAGCAAATTTACCCTCTTGCTTTTTCTTGAGCTTTTAATTGCGCATAATATGATACACATTGGATTATTATGCTATCGATATTCGGTGCTGTGTATTATTGCTATAGACTGCATAAAAGTATATCCTTCATTAAAAAATTCTTGCTAATTGCAATCTCTCAACTCGAAAGACATTTCACGTCATTTCTCTTTCTTACAGCGAAACGTCGGGTCGATACTATCTTGGATCATCACCACGGTGGTTGTATACTTGTATAATGTACTTGTCTTGATGATAGACTGGAGTGGAATAAAACGGCATACTATAATGTAATGTAATGAACGCAGCTTACAGCTAGGTATGACTTTAATTTTTTTGTCTTTTTTTAGTTACTTCCAGTTTGAATACAAACAATGAGCCGAAAACATATACATGTGTATATCTGATTTTAAGTTATATTATTTATTCTAGTTATTTGGTTAACTCAAGAAGTCAGTCATCTCAAGATGCATGAAAGGAAAGTAAATAACGAAGTGATATTAATATTGATTCGTTTCCTCTCCGTTATTCAACCTCCTTCACATGTCTAGTATTCTTATCTATTAATCGAACAGATCATAAATAAATCTTAAATGATAAGGAACAGCGTTGAACTAACTCACAACTATTTTATTAAATTTATTGATGGAATCTAAATACTAGTACGAAAGGAATTGCAAACAAATTTTTAGGTGTGAAGCAACTCAATCTTGCTTTTAAATCATTTTTTGTAGTTACAACCTTCATAACGTGTGGCAAATTTATATATCTGAAAAAAATTAGTTACTGTCCTTCAAATTAGAAAACGATGAGACAATTGTCGTAGCGGGCAGATAGACAGACTTCAGTAGCCTAACATATCAAGCTGTTTTAACTTGAAGCAAATGCACAATTCTATTTCATTTTGTTTATACAGCTTAGCTGACGGAATTCACAGATATTAAAGAATGATTTATGCATTTCTTTTTCTTGCATGAATAGCGTTCACTTTTTATCTTCAGCATAAGCAAAAGGAATAGGTACGTAAGCTGCTACGTCGTATTTACGGAGGAGCAATTATATACGTAAAATGAACTGGCATATTACTAACCTATGTATGTTCATATCAATACGTATATTACAGGTGGCGGTGATGAAAGATACATACCTACTACTGCCGCCGACGTACTATCAGCATATAAAAAATTAGCATTCTAGGTTTGGGTTTAACTTTATACATTTGTGCAGTTGCAAGTAGCAATTGCACTGCTGCATTGTACAATTTGGTAATTGACTTTTTTGTCTTATTCCATCTTCTCTATCGCCTATTTTGTTTCCTGCACTTGATTTTACCTGACATTTGCATAAAAAGATATTTATATGTTCTCACAAAGAATAGGAACGTGGATATAATAATGAGAGACTGTAAACACTACAATTACGCTTCCATTCATTGGTCATCATCATCATCATCAGCAACAACGATAGCAATAATAATGATGCTGACGTACACTACTATTCCAATGTCTTTTCCTTTTCCACGTCTTCCTCAACGTTTTTACACACAATCTGTAGCATGATACAACTTGTAACTTACAAGCTTATATACAGCACTGGCATGAAAAGAATTACGGTAAAAATATAACTAACTATATATAATGCAATAAATAGAAAATAAAGCACTATTGTTCTGGAAGCCTGCATCAGTACAATTACGATACATCATCAACATCATCTACAGAAATAAATATATGTAATTGTTTTTGGAACGACATCTATCCAACCAATTTATCAATACCTTTATCTTTCGCTGCGTTTCAGAGGAAGTGGAATAAAAAATGTGTAGGTTGATATGCTAATTCTATATTTTTTTTTGATTCTGCTTGTCTTCTCTTTTTATTTTTCCACCTTTACTTGGGATCTCTCAATTAAACAGTTTCAGCTCTTTTTTTCTATGACTTAAAAATGGAATTACATTCCATGTCATGCTGACGAGTTAGGATTATAAGGAGAGAGAAAAAAAGAGCAAGGATGTTCATTTTTTATTTAAATTTTCAACGTGGAAAAAAAAAGTTTTGTAAGTGTTCTAAAAATAAACCTTAATCAATAGAAAAGACAGAAAAGAACTCAATCCGGGCAAAGCCCTCTCCAGCCATTTTCCAGTGAAACATGCTCGTTATTTCCAGTGTTGCTACCATCATATGACCTGCTTCATAATGCATTCTCAACTTGCTATATAACATTCTTCCGCCAAATTACTTCCATTTTTGTTCATGGATTACTTTTGCTTGATATAATAGGTATGTGGAAAAGTATTTCATAAACAAACGACAACAAAGCAAAAAAGTTTTTGGAAAATCTCAAGAGTAGGTACATTCTCACTTGAAAAAAAAAGTGAGAGAAAACTTGACGCTTGCTGCTTGATTGTATACCTTATTATGCGCATTCATAATAATATGCTTAATTTGAACCTAGTTAGAGGAGGTGAGGGAAGTAACACTTAAGTTTTGGTATTCTTTTGAGTGGTTTCTCTCTACTGGTGACTTATCTTAGGTATTTCACAAAGGAGGAAAATATGGTAAATATGTAATGATGTTGCTGGTGATTGCAATGTGCTGCAGTAGTGAGAGGATAATAACGAAAGAAGGAGGTGGCAAAAGAGAACAAATTATTTCCTACGTTAAATGCACATACATAAATACATAGATGTAAAAAGCCAAGAGTAAAGTATAATGCTATAAAACAGTGCATGTAAAATAGTTTATAGTTCTTTAAAAAATTAAATCGCAAATTGGCTACGAAGAATTCTCGAAATTTCTTTGTGTAGTACGTACGTAATGATTAAAAGCTCAAAAAAATCTTTTTTACTGAATGCATTATTTACTTGTTAATATTTTATAGGCCAATTGCCTTTAATTCAAGACGTTTGATCATGCTCTATCTAAATAAGTAAGCACGCTCACCTACATTCTATTTAGGCAATTCAAAAGGAATTTTGCGAATGTAGATCCCTTTATTTGTGTACATTGGGAAAAATCCTGGATAAGCTTATCTACTACTATACACTTTTGTCGTTTGATATTGGATAATATATGTTCAACTGTAATTGTGGTTTATCACCTGAAAGAGCAAAGCTAGAATTATTATCGTGGTAAGGAGCAAGTTATAGTTTACTACTACGACTTGCCTTGTAATTTTGCGTTTTTGCTCGCTGTGCACAAAGTTGAAAGTAATGCGGTAGTAGACGGTAGACATACACACGACTAAAGAGCAAGGTGCTATGAAAACTTATACGGCTTGAAGTAAGCAATATATTTACATTAGAAAGTGTTACAAAAATAGGTGGTCTTTTCAGAGTAAAAACGTGCTAAAATAACTGCATTTTTTCATAACATTTCACCTAAATGAAAACCTAGAAAAATATAAATCACAGGGTAGAAATATTCGTGTAGGTATTACATGAGGTAGGTAAGAAAGCAGTCTTCATTATTATGGATGGATGGAAATGATCTTTGCAAGTTTCTTTTTGCTGCAAGTAGTGGGTGTGCAGCAGTATGCACTGTTTTCCGAATGGCACATTCTCTAGCCTAATATAGTACGGAAGAACCAGACGTAGACAGACACGCGGGAGTAGTGGGAGTTGTTGATGATGCATAAAACTATGCATGTACTGCACTCATTATTTTTTATACGTTTACTCAGAATTTCAGGAAACCTTCATACACACTTGTTTACAACTTCAATATTACAGCAGCACTTTGTTCCATTTCTGTGGATAAAGTGGCTTCGTCTTTTTTTACATTTTGAAGCGTATCGTCTTGAAAAGTATGTACCTATTCTTACGCCACTTCTGCGAAAGGAATTTTCCACTGACCCAATAAAAGGACGTAGGCATTTTACACGCTACAATTGATTTTCCTTCATGTATCATTTTAATAAGCCAAATAACCTTCAAATAGTGTCAAATCAAATATTCTGCCGTCATCGACATTCACATGAATAAAAAAAGGATAATTTGGTTAGTGTGGTTTTTATGAAAATACATATGTGTGTAAACACAGCGCTATACTATCCTCTGCTCTAAATTTTAAGCATGACGCACCATGGGAAAACAGAGCCGAAAATCCGAAACAAATCAATTTTATTTTATTGACAAAAAAGACAAAAGCTGCCATTATTCATTCATGCATGTTCACCCCAATGTACCCATCCATCATTTCTCAAAGTACCCATCATCTCTACTACTACTACCTTAACAAATGGATTTTTGATACTGGGAGATTCCTCAATTCAGTTGACAATAAGAAAATACATGTAAATCGTAAAGTCTTCTTATTATTATTACTGGCAATAATCCCCATCCCAGCAGCCTGTTATAAAGCCAACGTCGCATATTATGCGTGTAGGTATACATAATAATTTTCGTGATCGATAACCTTTTCCAATGCCATGAACGAGTTAAGTTTTATACATAATGGTCCGGTTGTACTACTTACTTCCCGACTCAACTCACATAAAATATTGCTAACCTGTAATTTTCTTTATAATGGTTAGTCAGCAAAATTCTGGCAGGCATAGGCCCATCATGGTAATATGCTATTGTGGTGGAGAGACTATTGCAGCAGCAACGGTGGTATAGTGGTTGGCGGTATGGTATGCAATACCAATATCGACTATAAAAAAGCCAGCCAAGTTACTACTACTATAAATTTGAATTACATCATCTCGCCATAATTCATACGACATGATCATCATGAATGATTGCATTTTATGAATTCTTATTTTTTTAATTCCAGCTATTTTTATCCACCTACTTGGTAAAAAAGCCAGCCACGTTACTACTACTATAAATTTGAATTACATCATCTCGCCATAATTCATACGACATGATCATCATGAATGATTGCATTTTATGAATTTTTATTTTTTTAATTCCAGCTATTTTTATCCACCTACTTGGTTATATAACAAAATGCGTTCTATTTTCATTTCATACAGGATGCATGTATTTTAGTGCAATAAATGTTTCACTTACTTTGGTAGCAGTTCTACTGCAAAAAAATATAGAAATATTTCAGCAACACGAACAAACTGACCGTACAACAAGCACAAGTGCGCTGTACCAAAATTCCTCAAAGATCCCAAACCCGAAATCAAAACCACGTGATCTGAGTGGATGTTTTCACCAAAACAAATTTGTTTGTTGACGAAATAACCAACAGCTGAATAATACGGCTTGTTTTGTTTTTTGCAAGACAGATACTCACTTGATGATTATCACAAAAGGGAAAAAAACGTGTGAACTATGGCACTGGTGCCAGCCAAGCCAAGTAAGATGAACAAGGCGAAAGTAAAATCTTCACTGAAACTGAATGCTAAATAATATTTTTTTTTATTCTTGAAAATTCTCCAAAGGGCAGAAAAAAAGAAAAATCTACTTTGTTATCCAATGCAATAACAGATTTCACTCACTCAAATTAAACTTTGGTGGCTAGTAGGAAATAATGCTGAAGAAAATTTTGACTTCTTTTTTTTCTGAACGCGAATAATAGGCAAAGAGACTCCCTGTGAAAATATGTTTGTTGACTGGCAGCCAAAAAATGTTATGTTTTCATTTTTGGTATTTGCATCAGCAAGCAAGCAGCAATAGCATTTATTATTATTGCAAAAGGATAAGAACTAGAAGGAAAGAACACAGTATGTGGGGAAAAGCACGAGTACTACATGTCATGTGTGTTGTGTGTATTTACAGTGGCCATATATATTCTTAAACACAACAATATTAGAAAGCAGATATAATAATATATATAGTGGCACCAGAAGCGAAAATAGGTGCTCTCTTTATAGCAATAAGCTTAATCCAATTTTTCACCATATAAACTTTATAGAGAAAAAAAATATTGTTTTCACGGATGTCAGTGTTTTCACATTCGTTTACGTTTTTACGTGTATTACGTATATGCATTTGGTACGTTCATTCGCGTATTTCCCGTTTTTAGCCGAACTGTGTCGAAAAGAGAGTGAATTAAGTAGAAACGGAAGGTAGCGAGCTATGTGGGCGCCATTCACCTCACCATGCTGGTCATGCTACTATTTATATGAAAAGTATGCATGTATTTTCTCCACTATAAAAAAACCATACAGCCTGGCATTTCTCAACTCTAAACTGGTCTTTTCTGCTTGTGTCTATCCGAGAACATGCAATATGTATATACATTCATGTGAAGTTCATATATTCATTGCATGTGAAAAAGATAAATGTGAAAGCACGAGGGATCTCTCTTGAAGTCTTATTACTACTAATACAATGAGTTTATGCTTTATACGCTACTTCCAGAGGAGAAAATGTTCATTTTATACAAGCTCACGTCTCTCTGTCTGTAGTCTTACCTACTCAACTAAATGGAGTCACATGCATTCCATACTACTACCGACACTTTCTTTTTCCCTCTTATCCTTCTGGCTTTACTCGTAGAGTGTAATAAAACGGACATTGCTTCATCTTTATGGTTATAGCAAAAAAGAATATATAAGCTCTTGGATGCATACACTATTGCGAAAAAAATACCATAAAGGCACATAGGTAATATTAAGAATGTTATGTGTAAGTAGAAGTTAACAGGGGAATGTATTCGGGTGTTTTCGGACTGTGTTGCCAAAAAAGAACCACAATCTCCTTTTTCATGCATTGAAGCAGGCTCATATTACTAAGCTGGCA
>JAHZMZ010002711.1:0-16040 GCA_027743805.1 Lepidocyrtoides sp. E14 | reverse complement strand
ACATATATGCATGTATAGATAACAAATAAATCAAATAGTTATCACGATAAGTCGAAAAGTCGCACACTTGAAATTAGGCACTTAAAATATGCATATGCATATTTTGCATAACGTAAAATATACGTGAAGCACTCATTCATAAATATTAGCATGCGTTTTTTACAGATCCTTTTCATTTCTGTGACATTCATCCAGCATCATCAGCACAGTTTTGCATTGATTTTTTTACTCGCCACAAGAATGCAGCTTTTTCTTGAACACTATGGTTTTACATTTTTCTTGCCACTGTAAATCAACTGATAATTCAGGTGAGTATAATGCCACGACGTGGCAATGTGTAGTCTAGTGGCAGGAATGCCTGTGTGCTTCGCCACACTCAACTAATGAGATTCTAATATCTTCATAATCTTCAAAAGTGATAAATTATAATACGAGCATTGGGAATTGGCATGAAAACTTCTCCGCTACATCATCATCATCATCATCCTTGCCGTTATTGCGTTTCGTTTTTCGTGTAGGGTGTGTCCCTTGCCCCACACACGAACATATAGCACTTCTGGTGCTTTTTTTAAAAACCAACAGAAATGCCTTAGTCACCTACTAAACCATATTATCTTTTATACGAAATGTTTCTACGCACTGTCCTTAAAGCGCAACTTACTACTACTAGCACAGTTCAGCCAGTGACAGATCAGCAGACCTTAAAAGCTCTCAGCCTGTCAACATCGTCACTGTATCAAAATTGTTCATCAATTCAATGGCCAATAAAACATACCTAAACGCACAATAAAGAAAATTCCTCCTTTTCAAGCGAAAGAATTGGAGGTGAGATAATTGCAAATTGGTAGTAATCAAAAAATGTTATACCACCACCGCTGACAATATTGTCACTATCATCATTTCGATACATTACCTATTATTATAATGAAGGAACAATGAGAATACACCGAAATTGGTTTTGAATTCAATGACTGCTCGCAGTAGGAATTCTTTTATAACACTCAATTGCATGTACATGATAAAAAATATTTACATAATAGTGTGGTGGTGATGGTGGGATGTTGGTTCCTTAAAAAGTTTATAATAACCAACAACAAGTTTACTTGCAGTGACTGCTATTTTAGTTTAATCAGATATTACATTCATAAATGTAACAGAAAAGGAGGAGATGAGAAGAAGGAGATACTTTTAGGTATTATAAAATACCATCGGATAAGTAGGTCAGTTCCGATTCCAATCTATTTTACATTCACGATTATATCAGTTAGCAGCAGAACGTCCATTATTTTATTCGTCATATACGGCAGTTGGCGCATTGTTACAATACAATTATTATTGTATCATATTGTTGCAAATGGGTATTATTATTTGTGTGTGTAGACGTCGTGCCTATTTTTGAAGGATTATTATGTAGACACCATTCTTAGCCATTTAGCATACCATACCAGTCTACCTGCATATATAGCAAAACTTTGTGTACGCAAAAGCTCCTCCTGTCTTATCTCTAAATTATTCAAAAACAACTCTCACCCTCAATGACAGGTTTACGCATTTTTTTGCCTCTGGCTAGGATGTGTGCGAATATGTGTTCAAGACAATAAAGTATCCATGAAAAATTGGACAAAAAGGTGTTTCATTGAGTAATATTTTGTTCACTTTCATTGCTTGTTGGTCATTTCATGTTACCTTTTAATTATTGTACTTGTTATTTAATCAACTAGGAAAAGCATCAAGAAATATAAAAGAGACTATTTCACAATAAATTAAACGATTGCATATGTGTGTTTAAAAGTTGTTTATCTGTAGTGATTTATCATCAGCAAATATTTGGGAACAATAAGAAATTCGACAAAGTTGTCCGTAGTATTAACCACCAATAATGCAAACGTCATAAAAGACTTAAATAAGGGACGAAATGAAATATTTATGAGAATATCAAAAAAAAAGTCTACCACGTTTAATAGCTTCTTGGCTTTGATTTGTATTATAATCAGTCCCAAAACTCATTTACACCAGCGACAGCATATTTTAAGTGATCTAGGATTGACTAATAATGGGCCTTGCCCAGAAAAATTTTGATTTTGTATGCATTTCAGGTAGGAGGGCTGACAAATTAAGTGTTACAGCATTTAGTCTAGTGTGTAGTAAAAGAGGTGAAAAACAAAGGAAAAAATGCTATTACAAAAATGTTTTGTCAGTTTGTCACTCCTTTGAAACCAATTGCTTTAGAAGAATAACCTATACACTATATACTGACTGGCAATAAAATATTATATCGTTTTTGCTTTAAAGTCTCAGCCATCATTAAGCCACAAAAATATTTTTAAAATTAATTGAGCACATCAAATTTAATTAAGAATCGTGCATTATGGTAAAGAAAAGGAAGAGGTAATTATGAACATGAAGTAAGTAAGTTATAATGAAATATAAATTTTACATATTGGTCTAGAACTTGGAGTATAGAGATTAAGAGATACCAAATACAGCTACCTATATATACTATGTGGCCTTGGGGTAGGGCGAGACACTTTTCATTTTTTTATCACATAGTTAGCGTTGAAAACACACTTGCTACATTAATAAAGGAAAAATGACACTTAGTGAAAAATTTTACCTTCATGCTACTAATAACGAAGAACACCAATTTGAAACATGCAAAGGAGAACGTGCTTCACTTTTTAAACAAAAAATCAGAGCAAAAGGAAACAAATTTCATTATTTACCTTACCATGCATGATTCAATGAGAAAATACTCTGCCGCAGGAATATCAAGTGTCACACACCACACACGCAAACAAGTGCAATTGTTTGTACAAACCGCAAACTCTGAAAAATCAGATTTTCATTTAAAAACAATAGTAAATTTATTATTTTTCGATTTTTTTTTGTATTAACGTGCCTGTAGATTTTGCGGGTTTATGTTTTAAGTAAATATACTTATCATATAAGAGATCCTATATAATTTAATTTCATTTCGTACAACAATGATCCACTTGACTGTATCACAAAATGTTAACAACATCATTGATAAAAACCCACGAAATAATAATATAAATTATTCATGAACAATCTTTACATTTACATTAGATTCTTGCGCTTCTGATTTCTCATCTCATCTAGCCACTGAAAATGATTTTCTACGCAAAGCCATTTTTCTAGTTTTGAAATCTCATCTTTTCCTTTATTTCACTCATTTTCTGTGTGTCCTCCTTTCCATCAAACAAAAGCTGTATAATTATACGAGAGGTGTAATTTGAAACAGAACTGAATACGGACTAAAAACTAAAGTGCTTCGGTAGGCATATTAATTCCATTATGCTTGCACAATAAGAAAATTGTGTGCTTCATTTTATGTTGCCAGTCCTTGTGCTTTTTTTTGCCATGCTATATTACATTTTTTAAAGGAAAAAAAACATTCGTTTTACTCACTTAAAAATGCAAGAAACGAAATGTAAATTATAGCAAGTTAATAACAGCCATTTTAAGAGTGACAGTAAAAATGCGTCAAATCAAAATATAATAATATTCAGATATGGATACTTTAACTTTTGAATAGTCTCACTCTACAAAAAAAGGAATAGTGCACACACACGCATGTATGAACAGTGCGTAACGTATGAATTTTTCAAGTATGGTGGTGTTTATTGCTCTAATTTAAAAAAAAAGTATATCACTTTTCATTTTTTTTCTTCTGTAGAGAAGAAAGTAAGTTTTATTGAAAAGTAAAATCATTTATTAGGCAATCATTATTATGCACGTAAAAGCACACAAAATAGGTAAATATCATTGTAATTTTTATACAAAAAAGCGTCTAATTTCAAACTAATTCGAATATGAATGTACGTACATATCTAGATGCAGAAATCACAACAATAATAATGTAATTTAATGTTTAAAGTAAAAAGTTGTTTTCATTTTTTTTTCTTGTTGCAAAACACACCTAATTATTCTGCAAATCTAATTTGCGTATGCCATGACACACGCATAAGAGGCATTAAGGCTTTGAAAAATGTAGTTTTTGCAAAGTGGTCATTTTTCAAAAATATTTACACTACCTACTACCGTATCAATGCATGTATAATGCGGTATGTGTGCAGAAGCAAATTAAACCGTTCCACACTTTAATATGTTCCGCCTTTTTGTAACTCAAGTTGACTGAGTGTTTTTTTATGCGGATTTAACGAACAGGAACAACACGCATTTTTTTACTATTTAATACCTAGTTTTCTTTTGCAAATCAAGATGAAACGGTTGTAGCAGACTGTGACCACAAAAACCACACCTTGATAATACTTAAGAAGAGTCGACGGTCTACACTTGTACACACACAGAGCTATAATCACTTTTAATGTCAACTTTGCTGGCACCGATATGTCAGTTCATTGTTTGTATAATATGCAGTATTTAAATGAATTACTAGAATGGATAAAAATAGATATCATGCATGTAAGAAGAAGATGCATTCTTTTTTTTTCATTGAGACTTTCAAGTGTTGATGATGATAGTCATTTGTAACTTTATGAAAAGTACTTAATTATTGTCAAGATGCATGTCTTTTTTTTACTAATAACAGGTCCTGAAGAAACCCATTTTGAAAAATAAAAGTGTCTAGTAGGAAAAAGGAATCTTTTTACAAGATGACAATCACAAACGAAAATTTCAGAAAGAATGGGCCACAAAATTGGTCACGGACCAGTGAACTCTTTAGACGGATATCTAGAACATTGCCTTTGACATGTCTTTTGTTAAGTTTAGTGCATTTCTCTAATGCTGGCTCAGGTACTGAGGTTGCATGTCCGTGGTTTAATGACGACAGTGTACAAGATGATTTGAAAAATGGATGTGTTTGTGCAAAATCGACTCCATCGAGTAACCAGCTAAGTGTTCAGTGCCATGAGGTGGATGGCCATCAACTGGTGGCATTACTGTCGGATAATGTGTCCAAACAACTAAGTTCGATTAGTTTGCTTTACTTGAATGCAAGTTTTATAACGGATGACAATGGTCAAGTACCGGAGAGAATATTTCAAAAACTGAGATTGGTAAATAAATACCACTATACAGCTACAGCAGCGGTTGAAAAATGAATGATGAGGTGATGATAATAATATGGTAATGCTTTAACATTTTTCATTTTAGATAAGCTTACAACTATCCAACTGTATGATACAAAGGATTCATCCTGATGCTTTTCGTGGTTTGGAGAAAAGCTTGAAGCATCTCAGCTTAACCCAAAACGTGCTCAAGGAAGTGCCTACATCCCCCATATCGACACTGTCTAATCTTTTGCTTCTAGACTTGAGCTTTAACAAAATAGAAAAAGTGGAAAATGGTGCATTTCAAAATCTCAGTAAATTGAGTACATTGAAACTTAATGATAACAGTATAGAACTGGATTCTCATGCGTTTACGGGTCTGGAAAAGTCCCTGAAGAATTTGAACTTGAAGGGTAGGTGGAAATTTTTACAGAGTCAAACCACATTTGACCCCTAAAATGGGCTTCATCCGGAAGATATATTTATGCGCAAACTGATTTTTTTATCTTTTATAGGCACAAGGTTAAGCAACGTTCCAACAGCAATTACAAATTTATCCTCTTTGGCATTTTTGGATCTGGCTCAGAATAGACTCAGAGAGCTGGAAAAACACCAGTTTTCAAATTTGCATTCCTTGACGGCATTGAATTTGGAACGAAACCTACTACAGTCTCTCCCAAGCTCAACATTTTCTGGAGTGAATGACACTTTGAGTTCTCTTAGTCTGCTGAACAATTTAATAACACATTACCCCACAACTGCTTTACGTTCGTTAAAGGAACTCAGAGTAAGATCATGTCCTACTACAATCTACAATATTGGCTGTTTCGTCGTGGACAAAGAACACATAATCTTGTCCTATCTTTCCAGAAAATATTTAAACAAAAGTTTGTTTCTCTAAACTTTTATTCTCAGGTGTTGGATTTGGGATTCAATCTCTTGACAGAGATCCCAAAAAATGCTTTTACTGGCTTGAATTCCTTGACATTACTTGCCCTGGATGGAAACCCATTGGCTACTTTACCTGAAGAATCATTTCGCCCCATAAACTCGACATTACGAGGAGTAAGCATTGGAGGACGATTTCTAGTTTGTGATTGTCGCTTAAGATGGTTGTTTGATTGGATCAAGTCGTATGATTTACAAATAACTAGTCGAGAAAGAAATCCTCAGTTTTGTGGAAGCCCTTCTTCCTTCCGTTCGCTAAATTTCCAACAAATTAATCCGAACGGTACGTAAAAAGAATGCTTATTCATAAATGTCGGTTGGTATTGTGGAATATTTGAGTTCTGCATATTGCATATCAGTTTTTAAAATCCTTTTTCGGTTATTCTCATATTTTTGCAGAGATGGTTTGCATAAAAAATGAAGCAAAAGAAAAACAAGTTCCTGCTCTTCCGAAAGAGGTCACCATCCTGAGTGTCGATACTCCAATGGCAGTGTTAAAGTTTGACAATGGCACCAGCATTGACGAAACAAGCGGAGAAAGTACTGCGGTGAAAGACTACACTACAACGGAAATTCCTAAAGAACCCATCACTGAATACCGTAACCCTAACCAAAGCAATGAGGGCAGCAGATTTAGATTTCGACGACCAAGACCACGGCCAAGAACCTCAACAGCAAAACCGGTTTTCATCTCTTCAACAGAAAGATTTGGCTCGGAGAGTAAAGAGCTTACTCCTCCACAACAACAAAACGACGAAGCCGCAGCAGACTCTATTGAAAACAAAGATGTAGAAGACGAGTCCAAAGAAGCGGAATCAACCAGGAAAGTTGAACATACTTTAGACAGACCAGAAACAAAATTTGTAAAACCACTGCAAACCCCCCGAGATACAGAACCAACGTCTCTTCCTTTTTCAAGTACAACGAGAAAGTATCCAACCTCCATAAAAACCCTTAGATCATTTCAACAATCCAGTAGGGAATCTGCCGCAAGATACACCACTTCTACAGCCACATCAGTCAGCTATTCAACCATGACAGCCACTTCTGCTACATCAACTACCCCTAGAGATAACAGAGATGATGACAACAACAACGGCAAAGTACCATTGATTAGAGCGAGACCTGCAACGCCTGTCACTATCTCACCAAAGCCTATGATAATTAACAATCGACCAAACCAGGCTGTGGTAAGGAAAGCCTCAATTGACACCAAAGACTATGATGAGTCTAAAATACCAATTATATCTGGTGTGGGTCCAACAAGACACAATTCTGAAGGAGGTAATTCAGGAGGGAATGGCAATGTAGGCCCACCTATAATTAAGGCACCACCCAGCAGTGTGCAAACACAAGGTGTTTTGGTTGTTCAACCACCTCCACCATCTCATAGCCCAGGCTTGGGCAACCCACGATCACCAAGTCTAATTTTTGCAGAAAAGTCTGACATAATTCTGAGAGATATTCAAAGGACTAGTGATTCGATCATGATTAGGTGGGAAAGTATGAAGCAGCTTGCAGGATACCGAATAATCTACAGACTCTTTGGCGAGGACGCTTTCCGTCATGGTCCACCCCTTGCGCCAACCGAACGAGAGTATAGAATCAAACACATTCCATTCAATGTAAGCGATCAACCAGATTTATGTACTTTTCCGCAAATTAAAGATTATGAAAATACTTTTCTTATTTCTAAATTATTTGTGGGCAAACTATAGGAATGCATTGTTGTGTGTGTCATACCATACGATGACATACTGTACAACGAAATCAACCCAAATGCAGGAGCAGTGCCTCCGGGAAGCCAGTGTCGGGAACTGAAGCCAACAACACCTTCCGTTCTGATGAACCACATGGACAAGATTACCATTGGAGCGAGTGCAGCAATTTGCGCGACAGTAATTATAGCAGTTCTACTGTTTATCGCAATCACTCGCAGGAGCAAAGGAAAACGTTCACCATCAGCATCTACTTTAGTTTCAAAGGTTAGTATTATTTTAAATATTACCAAAAAAATATTAGGCACTTTGGATAGTGAGCAATTTGTCAAATTATCTATATCATTTCACATAGGTACCGCCTTCAATTATGACGCCATCGCCGGGTCCACAAGGTTATCCACAAGGCTCTATGAATTTAATCAAAGATTGGGATCAGCTATCGGTGGTTTCGGCAAAAAGCATTCCCCGGCCCAGGGTGTACCACGGCTCTTTGGATCATTTGGCATCAGGGACAAGTCACAGACAAAGTATGATTCTTGCACCAAGTCACCGTTCTATTCCTGATGGTCATTCAACTCATAGAAGCTACCTCAGTGCTCACCATCATCATCATAACCACTCGATGCACGCATATCATGGAAATCATGCGAGTAATCATGGGCATGGAAATAATCACGGGCATGGGCACAACCATGGACATGCTCATCACGTGCCACCTCATGCTAACGGATTTATGCATACACAAGGGAGACCTACTGTTAGGCAAAGCATGATGTCGGTACGAACTTCACACGACACATTAAATCCTAAACCTTTTACGCATCAAAGCCATCGCCATTTTGAGCCAAATCACAAGAGGAAACGAGCTGGACGTCCGAGCCAAAGCGAATCACTAAATACTTTAAGTGGTTATGACACACCAGATAATTGGACAGATCATGATATGGACGTTTATGTAGCCAGAAATCATGCCAGACATGATCTGGTACAACTGTAACAATGTAAGTAAAGCTTATACAGAGAGAGAGAGAATATAACTAATTTTGTATACTTTTTTAGGTAGGGATAATTTAAATTTGTATAATACATATATAGTAACATAAAAAAAACTCATGTTCTGTTTTGTACAATAACTGATATACCTTTCATAAATTATAAAACACTGACGAATTATTATAATGCAATGCAAGTTACTGTTTATAATGTTTGTGCATTTTTGTGAATAAACTTAATTGAACTGCCCTTTTCAAAGATGAAAATATCAACCATTTTTCAAATCTCAAATGTAGGTATGACAGGCTGAAGCATTTTATAGTCTTGTATTCACTTACCCACAAACCAGGGCAGATTTTTCCCAACGATACCGTAGTTCCAAAACAAACTCTAACCACATATGGGCAACGGACGAAGTTGAGCCATGGTATGTATGCAAATTTGCTACTACTACTGCCAGCCTCCAAACCAAGCTACCAACTGGAGCTGACTTGACTCCTTGAAAATTGTCCTTTGATGTTGAAAACAAAAAACATTTTCCCATTATTTTTTGCACTTCAGAATTATACAACTGTACTGGTGCTAATACAGAGAAACGCAAAAAATGAAAAATTTCGTTTACCCATAAATTTGCTTCCTTTTCTTTCTTAAACTCTGGTATTCTCTCAAATGAGGCAGGATAAGGGTGCTTTGGATTTGGCCGGGCATCAGGAAAGAGAAATCTAAGTAAAGCTTCCAAATTGTCACTACTTATTGGAGCCAAGTCTGAATATACTGATGGGTTATATAGAAGGCGTCTCTGAGCAGAATCGAAAACTGTATTTATAGTAGGGAGAGGTGATATAGGATCAGCAAGCCGGTCCAATGCAGAAGTAAACTGGATATTTCCATCCATATCTAAACGAAACCAGAAAATTTTTGGCATTGAAAAGTCAAATGCAACTTAGTATTATTGCACCAGTCCTTAATTAAGTTAAGGTCCTTACCATCACTGTCTTCAATTCCTTTACCAAGTATGTCTTTCAACGAGGCTCTCTCAATGTGCAAACCCCATACACCCTCGATAAGATCACGTAAACGGTAATCCGCGTTTTGATCGGATTTCAAACTAAAGTGCCATTCTGGTGCATTCTCTGGCTCAAGATCTGTATAAGTAGAGGAGTCTACGACAATGTCATCAGTTAAGCTCGGCCATCCTACCACAAGCTCTAGTGAAGAGAACGGATCATCCATGGACCCAAAAGGTAATATATTTGTGTGGCTACAGAATTCTGTCCAGTCGTTCATGGAAATACGGGTTTCTTTATCGGTTTCACTGATTGAGCCGGAAGCTAGGGAAGTTTGATTGTCTTCATGAGATGATTTTAAAAGTTCGAATATTTCAGGGGGAAACGAATCATAGGTAAAATCCTCATGCCACACATTCATATTGTAAAAAAAGTGTGCAGTAATAATCACTGGTACACTGAGACTTTGACCAATCTTTGATTTAAATATATCCAGCAAGCTTGACAAATATGGAGAAAAGTGCACAGTTTTCAATCTGACCATTTGAAAGGCAGATCGGATTCCAGAGTTTTCAGCGATACCATAATAATAATTTTGATTCCACATGTGGTACTGTGTGAACACAGGAATATTGCTAAAATGTTTTTAAAAAATAGACATTATTTGAAAGAACAACAATGAGAAAGAGATTCTACAAAAAAAAAATCACCATCAAGAGATTTGAGCAAATTTACCAATTCGTGTTGTTTAATGAGATGCAAGCAGAGCTCAAAAGAAGTTTCAGTTTGGACTCCTCATGAACAGGTTCAGGAGAACTTGAAACTAATACGGCAAATTCCTCAATAGAAAAAAGTTCTGAAACAGGACATGGAGACGAATGAGGAGGAAATTCGGGTTCAGAGGACAACATTCTCATGATATATGGAGGGTACAATGAAGTTGAATTTGCAGATTCGTTTGAGTCCAATATAGAGTTTACGGTGGCATCTTTGTTTTCAAAATCTTTGACTCGTTTATAGTAACTGAATTTTAGAGGAAAATCTGCAAAAAAGAAAAATTTACGTTGTTTTACCTGACAATCAAATGCACAGCTACATACCAAATTTTTGGATTTGGCAAATTATATAGCATTTTTGGTATACCAGAAAAGGTAACTTTCTCATGTATAACCATCCAGTTATTGCTAACACTTTCTTTCTCTATAGGCTTCCCCAGCCATTCAATCAGAAGTTGTTCTAAGCGAGCTGTAAACTGCTCCCATTCCGAGGCAGTTGTAAAGTCTTCAAACTGGTCTTCCTTAAAATGTAAAATGCGCATTCGGTAAGCTCACCACAATAAAAGTGTAAAAGCGTCTTCAACAAGGAATGCTTTTAAAAGCTTGTGTAAATTTGAAATGAATTAATAACTTACTGGATCCATTTTGCTGTTAACTCGAACTGAATACTGAAAAGGAAAATTATATCAAAAGTTGGTAAACGCAAAAATGTTGATAAAGAATTAAGGCTTCTTGTTCACTTGTCTTTTCACGATGATTGTCCTTAAGATGATAACCTTCTATAGTTTACTGCACATTGTACATACAACGTAGTATTCATAGGTTAGATAACTGATTTATGTAAACTAATACAACAACAACTAGAATTACATGGATAATTTATCAGAGAACGACACAGGTGAGTAGCTCCACAGTAGATCAGAATATTCCCAGATGATAGGCCAAGTCAACAGCTGTTGTGTGTGCACAAATACAATCTACGTACCACGTTTACACGTACATACAACGTAGAAAGAGCAAAAATGAACCGAGAGATGATGAGCGCTCTGAGCGAGTGAACTAAATGCGAACAAGAGAAATGACGCTGCGCTGCAAAAACTACTTTTCGCTTTCATTGTTTACCTTGTGAGCAAAGTAACATAACAGTATTATGATGACTGATGATGACTGATGACATATTATGATAGCACTCTAATTTCCCAACACCCAATGGCCGTAAACGTAAGTTGCACGACTTGGTGCGATGCTATGAATAGGCCCTGTGAAGTTTGGATTTTGGAAGCGACAAAAGATGTACTAAAAGTAGAAGTTAAGAAACTAATATTTTTCACAATGAATGAAACAAAAATGATTTTCGAACGCTTATGATAAATATGGGTCGTGCAGGGTGTAATTTATTAAAATGCGAAACAAAATACAGTCGCGTTTTACAACAGTGAAAAAACAAACCTTAGTGTAATAGTATGCAAGCACATTTTGCATTGCTCTATAAAGTATAACAACTATACATTCAAATTAAATAAAAACTCATAGATTGAAAAACATGTTTCAATAAAAATCAGTTTTAACACAGACAGTGCTCGCAGTTCGTACATTATAAAATTTATGTATGTATAAAATACTAAAAGCAATTTCTCTGAAAGAGAGTTTAATTTACAAAATGTACATACATGACATAATAACAATAATATAAGTCCACTTTTTACTCCAATTTGAGTCGCTAATTGATTAAATGTGAACATTTTTGTCTTTATTTCAAGGGCTTTGTTTGCTGATTACTGGCTGGCTGGATGAAATTATTAAGGTAAACAACTTTAACGATGGTATTTGTCTAAATGTTCTTCCTAGGTAGTATATTATAGTAATTATGGGAATACTTTAAAATTAGCCACGACGCTTTGTGCACAAATGTTAACTACATGAATAATTATTATGATGCATTAATTTAGCATTATTATTTAATAAAGTCTGAGATGACCCGTTACAGCGTCTACATCACTAACCAAACCGAAAACAGCTAAAACTGTGCGAGATCCAGAAGGAATCTGTGTGTAACCAGCATCTGTGGTTACCGTGCATGGTAACCCAGACGTTTCAGCCTTTGCTACAAGCTGCTCGAATTCATCTGCGTTTTCACAGTGGAGCACAATTTTTTTAGACCTGGAATAAAGAGTAAAAATAATTATTCACAGAGAGGGATCATTTATTTAAAATATGCTAAAAATCCAACTTTTACCACTTACCCATTTTCGGTCCACTGGACTAATGAGCCACCATAAATGTCTTGCCGAGAAACTAAATCCTGATAGAGGGCTATGGCAGTATGGCCTACCTGGGCGGCCATTTTACCGGCAGTCATGCCTAAGGAAGCGTTTATGACGAAAACCATTTTATAATCCTGAAAATCACTAGCCCCAGCATCCAAAATATCTCCTTGTTCCCTATTTTCAAACACCCAAGCTATAGCTGCCTCAACAGTTTCAGCACCAGTCTGAACAGCCTTTCAAAACACAAGGATATTATAAAAATTATGCTGCTGTACACATTTTCAATTCAAGATTTACGAAATTGCATGAATTAATTCTTTGCGTTTCTTTCATCGTGATTTTCATTAAATTAAAAATTTACCGCGTCCGCCTCCTGTTGGCTTATACCCATTGCAAGCAGAGATTCAACAATTTCTTTTGAAGAGGGCGAGTTTATGTCTACACCGCCTGCGGCACCACCAGCTCCAGCACCAGCATACGCTTGGCGTTCTTGTCCATCTCCAACGCCTCTTTCAAACCCACTCATGTTATATTTTATGAAGCCCTCCTGCCCAGGGTCGCTGAAGATTGGTCACTGATTAGTCGATCCTTCCGTGTCATAAAATGACGTCACACACAGGAGGCACACTGGTGATATCACTGTTCAATCTTAATCCTATGGTACAGGGAAGGCTGGGATACGCTATGACCTTCCTTGCATTTAAAATTCTACCAGTCCAAGGACACGTCTGGCGTCTATCTGATGTTAAAAAAATTAACGCCACTACAATCATTATTACAGTAAAGAACATGTTATGTGACTTACATTACATTACTTGAGGTACTTACATTATTGAAAAAAGCAAAAATACTGATGTATGGCTCCTTTTCTGTTGATTAAACTAATTCTACAATTTTCAATTCTCATACAACGATTTACTAAATTTCACTCGTACAATCAAATGTTTTGAACAAGGAGGCGAAAGTGTATGCGAATGCTGCCAAGTGCCAAGTACCCACTGCTGTATTTACACAAGTCCAAAATAGTCCAAATTATGTCCCTAGTCCCTCCCTGTCTGTCCCAGCCAAAAACTTTACTCTAAAAAGCAATTTCAATGGTACCATGTAAAATTGTGGCCGTTTTTACTGCGTTAACGGCACCAAGGCACTAGTAGTGAGTGTTTGCTTAAATTAATCTATTCTCCAATTTGGTTATTCAAAAAAAAAACGTCCTAGATCATTTTTTTATTCCTCTGTACAAAAATTCGTTTTCCCTTCACAAAGCTGATCGCTGGTGGTGGTATGGTGAGTAGAAAACTAGAACATACGCAAGGTAGATGATGAGATGAATGGATGGGATAAAAAAGTAAGCTTTTTACTATACACGACGTGTTAGTTTTTTCGTGGCTCGTTACATTGGTTGACTGGTGGGAGACAGACGGAAGATTAGAATGAGCATCGTACAATGAGATTTCTACTACTACTTTACCACCAGTCCACTCCTCTACATCTGCATTTTAATTTCTGCAGTCGACTCTAAATGTGCAAATTGCAGTGCAATGTGCACGAACAAGAAATGCAAATAATGAAGGAAAACGGATTCTCGGGTTTCCAATTTCAACTTTCATTCCATTAAGTGGTGGTAGTCACGTAAATACACACAGTCATGAGTCATGTTACCCTAATGTATCTCGTACACACTGCAGAAAAACTACATACAAACTGGAAATTCCAGTATGGAACTAAGTTTCCTTTCATAAAACTGCTACATGTACATCAATCTGCACTAAATGCAACTCCCTGATCGTAACGATTGTAAAAATTGCTAGCACCATTTTTCATATAATTTGGGCATGACGTTGGCACTGATTCTAAAAATGACCGTCAGGATCAGGAAGGTACTTAAGATCTAGTCATAGGTAAGCCGCCCGCGCCGCGCCGTGTATTAAAAATACACAAACCAGTGTATTCAGAGATCTTGTAAACTAAAAATATGATCTATTATTTTATGTAAATTACATTTTATTCATCATACATTATTACCTTCACACGCACACCTGTGGTATTTTTACAATTACAATAGTTCTACAAAATGACTATCAATAGGCCTGAAAAGCAAGCCTAATCAAATAGACAGAAATTGTCTAGAAAATACACGAATACATGAATATTCTACTCCACATACACTATCAATATAAATCTACATGACTTGAAAACTTAAAGATTAGTTCATTACTCATTTTATTAACAAAAATATTACTGCGCTTGCATACGTGGACAAACTTGAGTTTGTCAATTTCTGATTGCTGAGACATTTCAACTTCTATGCAGTATATAATAGAGAGTAGCCAATGATTTTTGCCTTGGAGTGCGAAAATATGGAACGATAATTGATGATGATGATAGCACGTCGACAGGACAGACGTTAAACTTTGGAAAAGTTCCTGCTTCCACTTATCTCATAGTCGCCCTCATTCGATTTGAACATGCGTTCCTTCGCCTTCAGATTCTCGTAACGTTTCTTATCGACTTGATTTTTAGCCAGTACAAAACTATAGATGCCTCCAAAGGTTACAAGAGCCCTGTTGTAATGTTTCAATCAAAACAAACAACATTAAGCAACAATATATGGATAAATAGATAATAGATGAAAAGGCGCTAAGGGTATAATTCCAAAAATAATGAAGTTACCATCCGATATTCGTCTTGCCGATCTTGCCCAGGTGAAACGGTAAGCGTGGCATTAATGATCGTCTTTTATTATATAAAACATCAAATTAAACACAAATAATTTAACCTTACGGCTGTTTCGTCCAATACCTTATCGCTTGTGTTTACAACTTTCAACTGGAGAAATCCCTTGAACACGCCGAAAGATGAGACGAGAGAAGAGATTCATTCAACCTCACAAAAATTTACAACCTTTCATAGTGTGTACAATAGACAGCAGCAAGCAATTTTGTAATGCTTTTATCCCGAAAAAAACCTTAGCTCGCTGGAGTTCTTTTAGCACACCACAACAACCACACTACCGTGCATCATTCGTAGGGGTAAAGTGCGAATTTCATGTCATAATGAAATTTCTTGTACTGCTGTTTAGTGTCTGGCCTGGCCAAAAGCATAGCCCAGTTTCAAGTGAATCACTTTCACCACCTCACACAATTCACTGTGCGTCGCACATTCTGCGCCGAGCAAGTTCAGAAACAGTTCCAAATTTGGACTAAATCAAGCGAAAGAAGACATTTCCAAATGTGAAATGTCAAGTGTTAAATGGAGTGATACTGACAACCAATACCTCATGCATGTACATGCA
>JAHZMZ010002710.1:0-19612 GCA_027743805.1 Lepidocyrtoides sp. E14 | reverse complement strand
GTTTCAACTCCATACAGATACGATTTATTCTTATTAGACGCAATTTATTTTTTCATCATTATTATATTCTCCCAACATATCTTCCTACTAACTTGACTAATGTGCGCTTTCACTTTAATTCATCCTTCTTTTACACCTCTGATTAGTTTATTATTACAACCTTTTTCTCTTTTCCCCATTAGTCAGTCCGTTGAAATCTTGACTCGATGTAGTTTATGTTATCCTAATTGCAAATACGGCTGTGTAATAAGTTATCAATTTATTAGTTTCTTCATTGTTTTCTGATTGCCAAAAACTAGCTGCTTGGAAAGCAAGCAATGAAGCAATCTTAATTGGCACCTGATTCCTAATATAAACTGACGTCATTTTGTTACTGGAACACTGCACTATTTTGCCAGTTTCCATTAAAAATGAAACTAGCTTTTCTATTCAATTTTGCTTATTGTTATATTTTACTTGGTTGCAGTTTCTCCATTTTCAACTGCAATCTGCAGACAAAGATAAATAGTAACTCCAAATGATATTGTAAGACTAATTTAACAATTTATTTCTATCATGTCATGATTTTAGTGAACGAAAAGAAGATAAACATGCGTACATAAATCATAAAAATGAAACTGCACATGAAACAATTTTATACAAGCCAAGTAAATCGAATAATAGCTGGAATTGATGTCGCTTGTCCTGTTTATTATGACCTTATTACACAACGACCTTTTCAAATTTCAGCTCTATCTGACTCCCGTTGTACCTTTCCCTTTCAATTCACTGACTAAATATTTGTTCAATTATTCACTTTTTAACTACAAGGAATAGGCAGATTTCCTTTTTTAAATGCGACACGGTGGACCGAAAAACTTTTCTTCTTTTCAAAACTGCAGACCATGGTCTTATTTTCTAACAATTTGACATTGCCGTCATGAAAAATAAGTTAGGCAAATAATAGTAATTGGATGCTGTTCACTGGAATTCCGTAAAAAGGAAGAAAAAACAGGGATTTCTATGTTTTACTGCTTATTTTATAACCAGCAACAATTTTTATACGTTGCCGCTCCTCTACTGCTCCCCTGATGTTGTACATTTTTTATTATTATCACCATCTTTTTACCCACTTTTCCTCCATCTCCATCATTGTCGTTGAACGAGAAAAAAAACAAGACTGTAAAAAAGTTGAATATACTTTTATTCACATAACTTCTTTGTATTCTCTAGACATATAAAAGGATCCAATTTAAGGTGAATTGGAAATGGTGTCAATAAAAGACCAGCAAATTGTAAATAGAGAGAATATTACTTATTGAGTCGTTCAACATTTTTTCTTCATTCTCTTTTCTCCCCTGTTTAACCCCACTTCACCTCTCATAAAATAGATATGGCATTCTCTATAAAAGCAGAATGGGCACTTTCTTAGTTAGCTTCAGTTAAACTATTTTCCTTTGGCTTGGTCGGTCGGCCGGTCGCACATAGTCACACGTGCTAGTACATGCCTTTTTTTGCCAGAAAATAAAATACAACTCTTTGGTTTTGTAAACTGTACCATCACATCTGTGTGTTTTTCAAGGGTGAAATAACGGACTGTGAATTGTCTGAATAGGAAGGAAAGTAGGCTGGCTTGTTAAAAATTGAAAAAAGATATACAATGACAATAATGTTTCATCGTCATCATTATCATCATCATCTTCTTCATGATTCCAATAGAGTGAAGAAAAATAGTACATTATATGTACATACATATATTATTATTATTACTATTCCCACTCTCCTCGCGTTGTCCTTTCCATTTTTTTCTGGAATATTTCCAACGAAAATTGAATTTCTATCGGAAAAGAGAGAATGGGAACAACCATACAAAACGACCGTTGCCTTGTTCTCCTCTTCTTTTACTTCTTGCAAAAACATGGAGGAGTAAAAAAGAGAGAGAAAGAAGGAAAGAAAAGAGGGCCCGTTACTGTGAGAGTGAAAAAGGGGAGAAAAAGGAGCACGATCAGTGCATGAATCAAACTGCACACAATTTTATTCTCTCAGCTCGGCGACTTTTTTCTTTACCATTCACCATTTCTCTCTTCAAAAGCTTTAAAATAATATTATATACAATGCCACCACAACTTCTACTACTACTACTACCACCACCACTTCTTCTACCAGCTATGTACATTGACTCTCCGCCATGAGAGGCTGCTGTACTGATGATGATGGTATGTATTTTATGTGTGCATGAGAAAAATGCTTTTTCTTCCTTTATAAACATACTACAACTCTATGCTGCTAATACACCACGAAAATCATCACATGAGTATCTGTTCATGCAGTTGGCAGTTTCAAAGCGTTCCAGTACCAGAAAAGTCAGTAGTGATCACACTTTTGAAACCCAACTTTATTTCCTCTATTGGTTATAATAATGGAACATTACAATCTTCCTAATATGCAGCGTAATACACGCAAGTGCCAGGCCAGAGACTAGTACTTTTTCAGTCTCTCTCTTTCTCTCTCTCTCTGTGAGTTTTTTTTTGAACTGGTTGAGGAAATAGTAGTTTTCTGTGAGTGTTCCCTCGCTCACTTTGATTTAAGCTTTTTCGCCGAAACTGCAATAACCGCATACACTACTATCAAGCCGGCTAAAACATAACCATAGCACGGCTACTATTACTGTCGCTACCAGTACAGCCATAACTATTTATTTTATTTTTATATTCAATACACTTCATGCTTTATGGAAACAAGATCATGATGATGTTCATGATGATGATGATGATGGTGATCATCTTGGTGGAAAAATAGAGAGGAAAGGGAAGGTCAATCTATTTTATTCCTTTTTTTTCTCTTTTTCTGTGTACATATTTATGTGGTTCATAAGTCTTCTTTCACTTCTTACTTTTATGCATGTTTTTTCAGCGCACGTGTGTTTGTGGGTAAGCTACAAACGTGTAGAGAGATAGATAGATAGAAAGATACATCCTCTGGCAGAAGACATAACTTATTTTTTTGCTGAACGAGAACGAAAAGAGAGAATTGGAAAGTAGAATTTTGTTCGTGGAGGCAGAGGACTCTCTCCAGCTCGTTTTTGTATGTCTGTGTCTTTCTCTCTCTCTGCAGGGAATTGAAAAAGCCATAAAATAGCCACAAAAAGTGATCATCATGAATATTTTTTTTTCTTTTTACTAGCTTCCAGTATGAAATCAAAATAAATATATTTTTTATCATCAGATTATATTAATATTTGGCTGGAGATGTATCTATCTATGAATGTAAATGGGTTGCATTGTGCGTTGCGATGATGTTGAGCGATATGAAAATAAACAAGGCGTTGTAAATTGTTGAAGCAAGTAGCATGCAATGTAATGTTTGATACAGTGAGTAAGTATTATAATGGTCAGCAAACCAGTAACAGGATCCGGTTTCCGGAAAATGAAACCCGTTACAATGTTACGCCATTTGGAACAAGAATCGTAATATTCGAAATCGTAGAAAAACGACAGTTACATGCGTCGATGAATATACATATCTATGTAAAACTTGTCACATTTCCAGCCAACATAACAAGAATCGAAATCGAATGACATGTCATCTCATATTTTTAATGTTAAGAATTCCAAATATATTTCAGGATATATTGCAAGCCAAATGGTGAGAAATGGCTGTTTGGAATTCAAACCCGGTACCAAATTACACTTCAAAAAAAAAAAAAAAAAAATTATTTACAGCACAAAAACCTACTCGATTCTTTGAGATGAGTGAAGTGATTCATATCAATGTACAATAAACTCACTTTATTGATCATTGTAATTATTTCTGCTGTCAAAGCTTAACATTATATTTAATCCTGTACTACAAATTCACAAAATTTGAAAACTTTTTACAAATTATGTGGCGACGGCCTATGGAGAAACAGAAATTCTATTTAACGTATAAAATGGACACAGCATGCTACTTAATAGGCAGAAAAGGAATAAAAACATGCTCTAAGCATTACCTGAATTGAAACAGTGCAAACATTATCATTACATATCATGGTCCCACCGTCATGTCACTACTATTTTTATTCTCTTTTTTCTATTCAAGCTAAAACATTCTCTTTTTCTTTGTAAATACCTAAATAGTAGTATGTACATAGGTACATACGTTTTTGTCTACATATTCGACTTGTTTGATCTTTTTGGTATTCTTCCTCTCTCCGTTCTTGTGCTTTCCTTTTTTTCTTTAGCGTGCCCAAAATTGGAAAATCGCTTCAATAATACAAATAAATACAGCATATTCATTTATTTAGGTCAAATGTTGTCACTGCTACTGTCTGTCGCTGCTACGATTTGAGACAACGGTAACAAGACAAAAGGAGGGGGAAATGTTGTAGGACCACTTGACATTTTTCTCATTTACCCTTTTATTTTATTTTCTCTTTCTGTTTCTTCTTATGTCTGGTGATGACTTCGATGATGATGCAACTGTTTACACGTACTACGTACTTGTCTACTCCCTTTATCATTGTTGCACTGTCTAGAGTATACGTATGGTATGTATTTAACCGTAACCAAACAACCTTTTTTCATTCCCTGTTTTTTACTCCAAGTCAGTCTTCTGTCAGAATTTTTATTCGGTTGTTGAGAAGGGGTATTCCCGGGAGTATGTTCTATTGGATCTTTTCATCTATCTCCACATAAAAAAGCCTGAGGAAAGGAACAAGAAAGGGGCAAAAAGTAAAAAAAAACGTATTACACATCAATAATATCCTCACACATTACACCCTACTTGGCTAGTTGGTTGGACATCATCCAAAAACCTAACTTGAGTCCCCTTTGTACATAAAAGGCAACAAAATGAGAGTAGTCATAGTGGCAGGAGTAGTAGCAGTACCTTATTTTCTTGTGGGTGTTTGGTTTTGTTTTGGTCACGTCCATCATCACCACCACCGCCGCCGCCTTTCCTAGAGAGGTAGAGAGAAGGATCTATGCATCCAAAGGCCGCTACAGCTCGTCTCTATTTACATTTTTTTCTACTGGTTACCCAACCCAATAAAAATCAGGATTAATCGTACAACAGATAAGTACAGAGTACACTGTCAGCGAGTGAAGCGACCCTTTGTGTTGGTAGTGTTTGTGTTATAGCAAAACTGATTCCATTCAATTGTATTGCACGTAGCAGTGCTCAATTGGGCGCTGCTGTTGGCTAACTTGATGGCATGTAATTTTCCGCTTTCCAAATAAATACTCACATTTTCTACTGCGTCATTTCGTTGCATTGTGTCCTCTAATCATATGAAAGCGTCTACTTGTGCTTTCATTTATACGACCATACATATTTTTCAACGCAAATAAAGAAAAACCCGGCAATCAGAAAAATGAAGAAGGAATTGGTTACGAGGGAATTAAAAGGAACCATAGCTCATGGCTTTTTAGCGAGTGTCTTAGATTTATCTTTTGTTTATCAAGCTGATTCACACAGATGTACATTTGTACTTTAACAATTTCCATTGTAGATAATGAAAAACTCTATCTCAATTTTTTCACGTAGCTTTTGTTGTTTTTTTAATCATTGCTCTCTAACGTCAGACAAAACTACATACATTAGGTAGCATGAAGAAGAAAAAAGACTGAATGGAGAAACAATGAGATAAAAGGATTGGATGACGATGGTGATGGTGGAATAATATTTGCAAGGTTTTTCCTTGTGACCGATAAGCATCCAATATCTACTCTTTTAGGTACTTTGCAAAAGCCCTTTGTTAAATGCCGCCAATATAGGATATTGCTTTGTTTCTTGAAAATGAAATGATCGCTGGTGGTGAGAAGTGAGCAGAATAGAAATAATAATGATAGTAATAATAAAAGTGGAGAAAGCAAAAAAAAATGAAATTCTCTTGTTGCTTCTCTTCAGCTTTCACCATGACATAACAAGATCTCGATTGAAGCCTTTTTTTGTTTTGAAGTTGCTGTTTGTGAGGATGATAATGGTGGTGGTGGTGGGATATGGGCCAGTGTCTACTGCGTAATATTATCTCCTCTGGTTTATTCTGTGAACTATCCTTTCCATCTCACTGTCGACGCGACATTTGTAATGGTACACGGTGAGAAGAAGTGGTTGGAAGGAAGTAGTATTGGTGAGTTGCTTGGCATTACAAAAAGGTGCCGACAACGAGCCAACGACGATAATAACAATATGATGTCCTCGAATGGCATGGTTATATCACAGCGCAACGCACCTCGGTGGTACTAACAAGTTCAAAGGAGAATTTGGTTTTTCTTCTTGTCTACTCTTTTGACTTAACTTTTCTACGTACAATTTTCCATTTGTTTCTCGTTGCTTTTTATATGACTACTTTTAAAAGGATAGTAGGTACACGGACTGGGATCTAGAATCTAGACATGTGAACAAATGAGAAAAAAAAATCATCGAGGGTGCCTCTGATTAATCCTATGTATTGTTAAACAATGTGCTTATAGCAACTGCACAGACGAATTTATTTCATAAACCCATCCTTTGGTCAACCGTTTAACTTTAAAAAAAAATTGGATTAAAATATTTTCTGCGCAATTTTCTACAAGAAAGCGTGGACAGAATTCGAAGTAAACAAAAAAAATTAAGCTCAATTTCAAGCATAAAGCTTTGATGTTTATAGTTGTTGAAGAAGCTCGTGTTGTTATTAATACGATACGGCTTGTTGTTTGTATGCAAAAGCTGAATCTATTACAATAAAAGGTACGATTTAATTAACGTTAGTAATTTCTTTACATTTTTTATACTTTGCAGCTTTATTAATATTGGCAAGTCAACGGCTGGAGACTTTCTTTACAAAGTGGTTGGAAATAGACGCAAACTCAACAGCTTGGGTCTCAACGGATGTGACGAAAATAAGAGGATCACCACCGTCGCTAGTTGAGTGGTTCATACTAGCTTGGGTCTCAGGTATGTCGCACGTTTTCTTCCGCCTGTTCGTTTTTCTAAATGGNTAGTTGAGTGGTTCATACTAGCTTGGGTCTCAGGTATGTCGCACGTTTTCTTCCGCCTGTTCGTTTTTCTAAATGGTGTTATTAAATAACCTCTATTACTGCGTTAATTAAAATGGGACAATTATTAGAAAAGCTTTTACGAATAAAAATTCAGCAACTTTTATTTATATAGGCATGCGAAGCAAAAATATGTTATCATTTCAATCATTTTATTTTAGTCCTTCTGCGTAGCATATCTGTCATCGGTGACCCGTTATCATCAGATCAGTATAGAACAGTGTAGACATGTAGTAAGAGGCCACAGCCTTGGTTTCAAGTACTAGAAGCATGACTGTGCATATGCATTTCCAAAACTTGCCTATGCCGACTATCCGAAAATAGAAATTCCACTTTTAGATAATACATGCGTTATCGGTACAATCAATAAACTCATTTGTTCAACATAGAGGACGAGCTTGCGACAACTCACTGTTCTACTGTTCTGTTATTGCAGTCGAATAATTGCAAACACAAGCAATTTCCGTTACTGAATTGAATTGGGATTCAATTTATAATCACGCGGTTTAAAATTTGTCTAAAATATTTAGTACTGCAGAATCCGTAACCAGAAAAGCATGTATTCTACATCAATCTACCTGACTGGTTATCAAGGGAATATTGGTTAGATCTTTCGGGTCTTTTATACTGTCTGCAGTTTTTGCGTTGTCATCAGGCTTGGAACGAGTTTATGAAATCAAAGATGAGTACCAACTGTCGACAACATACATCATGGTCATTGTATGGTTTTTTATGTACATATGCAGTACAATTATATCAAATTTTGTAATAGGTTGAGGTAGACGTACTGATACTTGCATACACAAAAATATAATGATGACGAGAAACAATGAAATGCTGACACTCACATTGCATTTTCTTCGTGTTAGGGGACTAACACCAATTTATTTTGTGTCTGTCATAAGCGCAAAATTACCTTTCATACGTGCGTGTTTGTCTGAGAGCGTATGCACAACGTTTTCTCCTTGTTTTAACGTTCATTTTAAATTTAAATAAAAACAAGTATAATTTTGTTATTAAAGGTATGCAGGCCATAGGTAGCTGCTCATACAAATACTAGACAGTTAGAACCATGAATTTTGAAAATATGATAATGTGGTGTTACTTGCCCTTAACGTTTGATTCAATCTGTTATTTTATGAGAAACACCGTATGGTCGTATAATACATGCTGTCTCCATTTCCAAGCCAAATAACAGTTATAATTTTATATTTCTTGACTTTGTAGGACTAATTTGGAGTGAGATTAAGCAACTATGGGATGTGGGCCTAAGGGACTACGTGAGTGATATGTGGAACGTATTGGATTTTGTGACAAACTCACTCTACGTGGCCACCATTGCTCTGCGAATCGTTGCTCATTATCAAGTAAGAAATTAACTTGCCCATAATATCTTGAATTTCCATGCAGACTGCGTAAATATGAAGTATTGCAAATTTCGTTTTTTCATGTTTCACTCCACTACTTTCACCATCCCCAAAGTACGCTAACACACAAACAACAAGTTCCCGTTGTTTGTTTCTAAAGTAAATATCATGTGTGCCGTAACTTACAAGTGCATCCCAGAGTGTACGATCTACTTACATTTATTAATATTTAGTTTTTTCCTATGCTATCATTATGCCTTGTAAGTACTGTAAAGTGGACTTGGACGGATCGCATAAAGCCGGCTTGCTGAGCTGTATTGCGTTGGCGAGGGTAGTGGAGCCGGCATGGAATATGGATTACTTACGATTGATATAATAATCCTCTTACTATTTCGCTGCTTTTTCTAATAATAAGAATAATAATAATGATAATAATAATGCACATATTGTTTGACGGGCGAGCTTTTTACTTGTCTTTTGTTGTATAAACTATAACAACTATTTTCTACTTCTTGTGTAGGTTAAGCGGGAGTTACCAGGAATGACAGCAGAAGTAAAACGCGAGGAGTGGGACACTTGGGATCCTATGCTAATAGCTGAAGGCTTATTTGCAGCAGCCAATATTTTTAGGTAAGTAACTTACCGGGCAAGTTAGTAACTGAAGTACAAAGGAGAGATGATAGGTAACAGTGCGCTTACAAGGGAGACTCCATTTCGAAGCAAGGTATCAACTCATTACGAATTTTGGTTTGTCATGGAATTTTCTTTCTGTGGTGACAAAATGTAAGATATTACTAGTCAAAGAACGACGCTATTTTTCATAAAAATGCATTCGGGATTACATCAAAGTATAGATTGAACTTAAATGTTTGAGTGAAAGGATTTGGTATTTAAATGAAAGTTTGCGCACAATTGAAAACCTAAATCCATACTAGAAATAAGCTATGGTTTTGACAGACGAATATGATGAATGAATGATACTTGTTGCAGATATATCAACCCTGATAAGCCACGTACAGAGTGCTTATCTGAGAGTGCATTCGGTAAGAATGTTATAACCAACAGATTTTTCCTAAAAGGTTGGTCTACGAAAAGTAAAATTGTAGCATCGCACTTCCCTTCAAAATGGAGCTGCCCTTGTTAGTAAGAGAAAGGGATTTTTTCCATTTTCTCTTCAGCGTCTATCTTCAGGGTAAAAAATATCTCATGTGAATAATGCAGATATGAATAAATGTATATTATAAGTATGTACATACGTATGTGTATAAGGTTAAGTGAATGGATAAGCACGCACACATGTGCACTCGGGAAAAGTCATATGGAAAAATATGTACATACATTATATTGTTGCCTTAAGGCTTTTTCTCAAGTAGGAATTGGGATGGCGATGGTGGTATTTTCTCCCCTACTTCTTTCTCTCGGCTTTTTATTATTTCTCTTAGAATGTTAGAGAGTACGTGTAAATTTTTATATGATGGCGTGTAAAAGGTACACACAGATAAAGAACAACTTTCCTGAATTCGTTATTTCAAGCCGGAGGCTGCTCATCCTATTATCATTATTATCATATAACAAAAGATTATATACCTACATACAAAGTGCCTACACATATTATGTATATCTGATATTCCATTCCCATTTCATTTCTTCTACTTACTTTTATTCTTTCAGCACCACTAGATATTTTTTTGTATTCAATGAATCATCTCATCGCTCTATTTTTTTAAAGTCAAACCAAACTCAAGCTGGGCTTTTATCTTGTATTTTGACAGTGTATAAATTTTGCTTACGGGAAGACTGAAGCTCTGCGTAATATAAAGTGTGCATTAGGTAGTTGCCTCTTAGACATGGGGAATAATAATAATGTAAAATTGACTTTATGAATAATACATTTTAGCAGAGAAAATTCTTCTCTTTTACCACCATAATACATACTATCTTTTATATATACGAGTGCTTTCATTTGTTACTTTTTCATTCTTGAACTACACACTCGCCCGCTTCCAGACAAGGCCGTGTCTCTTTTTAAAAATAAAGGATGCTTTCTTCTTCGTACAGATAAAGCTTTCCTTGAAATAATGTGCTGAAGTACACGATAAGAGACAAGTAGAATATAAAAACGATCGAGAAATGAATAGAATAGAGTGAAAACATTCAGTCAGTCAGTCATGTGGAACAATAAAAATATCAGCTAATAATCTCAATCAAGCAAGAAAACTTGCCGTTTTTCTGATTGTCTGCTTCCTTTGGAATAAAAATGCTGTGTCTGCTGCTGATGCGAATGTAGTTCAGTTAAACAAGATCATATTTATCGCCGTCACCATCATCAGTGGTATTACAGAAGAGAAAGAGGCAAATGCTTGACTCATGGGAAGAGACTAAGGGTTTTTTATGATGCACCCATATATCTCCTTCGGGGCAATCCATTTAACTAGTTTCACTTTGTTCTCATCACCGTGTTCAGGATCGTGATGATCACTCTTGCTCGTCAGCTTCCTCGTGATCACTATTATCATCGTCGTCATCAAGAGCAACAAACAACGCAACGGTTCATCTCTGAACAGCAAATGAGCGCTGCTGTTATTTGGAGAATGCGTGTTATCTGACTAGATTTTGCATAGCAAGTTGTTCCATTCGCCTGCCTTCGTCAGCAAGCCGTAGTACATCAATCCTATTAGGAGAACAATTCTATTGCAGATTGAACAAGAGGAGAATAGTTGAAAAATGTAACGGTTATAGCCAATACAACATGCAATATATTGGTTATCGGCACATTGCAAAATAATAATAATAGCAACAAGGACTAAAAACTACAACAGAGCGAATTGGTAGTTTGGCTCGTAGTATTAGACAGTAAAGCCTCAATTTGTTGAAGCAGAAAAGAATATATATTCCGGCCGAGTGAAAATATGTAGAGAAAAGGAGTAATAAATACTTGTTTTCGTCGAGGATGGGTGGAATATGGAATAAAGTTGCTAGCTTGATTTTCTGACTTGTTTTTTTACTGCGCCTATCTATTTCGTTTGAAAACTAGCAGACTATTAGCATGCATATGTGCTCTCTGTGCCTCTTCTTCCATCATATCATCGCATCGTTGGCAATTTCCTCGGAATCGCATTGTAAAGGTGTTATTGAACTAACTGACAGCTGCAAACTGTTTGTTTGTACTAAAGTGTATTAGTTTGCATGATGCATGATAGCACTTATTGTATGTACATCCAAGTCAAGGTTCTTGCACACATTGTCTGAGATTTTATTGCGGATTTGTAATTAGAAGGAAATTTGCTGGTGTATGAAGAAGATTTGTTGAAGCAAAAAGCCAATAAGCTGACAATAATGGAGTTCTGCAGGAAAAGAGAAAGAAAGGATTTGGAGGAGGGAACAAGGGAAATAAATTTTATGTGCAAATATTTTTTTCTAAAAGCTTATCTACTGTGTGGCCCTGGTTGAAAAAGAGTATTTAGTATTTAATTATTTTATATGCCAATCAGGATTATTCCTAAATGTTATTAACCGTTATACAGTATGTGTAGGTATCTCTAAATTGCTAATTCTATACTCATTCCTTTGGCACATTTCCTATTACAAATCTTACTAATCTGATTGCTTTCTTTCCATTCAAACGGTTATCTCATCTGTGGATGGAACAAATGGACGGATTTTTTGATCGCACAGCTCCTTAAAACTCGTCTACATTTTCTCTGTGAATCCGTATTTGGGACCTTTACAAATCTCATTAGGACGAATGGTGATGGACATCATGAAATTCTTCTTTTTGTACATCCTCGTTCTGTTCGCCTTTTCATGTGGTAAGTTTACAATCTTAAAAACATGATAACTGGATTTCCAGTGACTATTGCCAAAAAAATTCGTGCATATTATCATCAAGTTATGGTTTTACCATGTAGAGCCGATCTTTTTAAGATTACTTTTGTAACTTTCATATGTACTTAATTATCGGGATTGGTAAAAACAAGCTAATTTTTACTTTGGCTTACGCAACTCAAACTACAGAGAACAAGCAAAATATCAACATCTTATCTTTACTCATCTACGAGCTGGGATGCTTTTTGATTTTCTACCAGTCAACTTTATGTTCCCTTGCTTTGCATTTAATACCATGTTGTTTGTTTTTACCCACCTTCTCCTTCCTCCCTTCCTCAAGTGCATAGGATAGAAAAGGAGAATGAGAATGCGTACTGTCGTTAAGATTATGATTATTGTTATTGTCATATCTCACAACCGTTATTGCTTGCGTTTTAACATCTACTTACCTTACTCCTGTACATTCATACTGTACAATTTGAGCAGTGTATACTATATACCCTTCAATCACAATGCTGCAACAAAAAATTTTCTTCTTATTAATATTATTATCATTATTATTATTACAGTCAGTTATTTTCATGGTTATTTTATCTTAAATCTGTGGTGACTCTGAACTCCTAAACATTGTCCTCTCTTATCATGCGTCATATTTTTAGTGTTTTGAAAGACATTGTCGTACTCTCCATATAAAGTTAAATAATTCAGCTTTCTTGTTTGCATGCGCACCGGAATATATGCAAGATGTAATTCATTATTTGAGGCACTAGAAAATGAATATTTGAGGAAAGGTTAAAAAATGATGTTGCCTCTGATACGATATGTATAATAACCCAGGATAGAGGTAGGTATATAATATGCCGTGCATTTAATATAAGTTATATGAGAGTAGAAATATGGTAATTTTTGTAGGTCGTTGTTGGGTGGATGTATTGTATATTGATGCATGTCATTTATGCATCATCGTTGTATCACGGAATGTAGGTTAATGCCAGCTAATATGTTTGAAAAGAATAGCAATGACAATACAAAAAAATAAAAATAAATAAAAAAATAAGTGTAATTCTACTACTATGAATGTTGTTGTTGTTAGGTTGGTATGCAAGCGAGTGCTACTCAACTAGGCAACAAGCGTGAAGTCGCATTGAATTTAAGCCTTTTCTTTATTTGTCGCAAAAAATGACATGATAATGGTAATCATAATAAAAGACCCTAAAGTAAAGTGAAATGTACCAAAAAATAGCATGAATTCGTCAAGCAGAATGGAAGACGTCTTTTTCCTTACTTGAAGAGAAAAGAATAGGTATTACATATCTCTTACGGTTTCATACATTTGAAGGGTCCAGTATACTTATATTTATTAATGCTCGTGTTTGAAAGCTCATGGGTGTATTTTAGGAACGTGGTAAGAGGAGGTTCGACCATACAGTGGGTAATGCAATATGAAACTGTGAAATATGGACATGTTATAAAAAATAAGGACACTCGTTTTGAATTTTCTATTTTTTAGCTTAAAAATTGAAGAAAGTAGCTAATGCGTAATAGAGCGTATCATGCTTGCATAACTTGTTTTGTACACAAAATATGTTAAGAAGATGATGTTCATAATATAAGGTTGGTGTTGATTAATTTACACGATAATTTTTCGCCATCTCATTGTAAGGAATAAAATCTGCATGCACAAATTGGCAAGTAATTCAGGTTGATTTGTTTGCAAAGATTAACTTGATGGTTTTTTAACGATTTATGTTTGTTTATAAATGCAGGTATGAACCAGTTACTGTGGTACTATGCTGAACTTGAGCTTACACGATGTCGAAATTTAATGGATACAAGGAAAAATGAGTCCTCTGTAACTGGCGATATGTACAATGCATATAAATACGAAAGAGAACCAGAGGGTTGTATTCTCTGGCGCAGGTTTTCAAAGTAAGTCGTAATTACTATTTCTTGTTTTATTTTCACTGATTGCTTTTTAATTGACTGGTTTCCAATTCAATGCAGTTGCGCAGTACAAATAGTACAATACATAATGTTTAATAATAAAATTCGCTTGAAATACAATATTTCACAACAATGCACGCAAAACTAATCTATTCAAGCATTCATACTTCAGTAGTTTTCTTTTTTCATTTTTAGCAGCCTCAATTATTTTGTTTTTTCTGTGTGACTACAAAAGCCAACAAAATATATCCCTTGTCTTTCTTTCATTGTAGGAAAAGGCTGATGTGGAATGGAAATTTGCTCGGAGTAAATTATGGATAAGTTATTTTGAAGAAGGGGCTACTGTTCCACCACCTTTCAACATCATTCCCACACCCAAAACATTCTTCTATATTATGAGGTGGCTCGTTAAAAAACTTTGTAGATTTTCCGTAGCAGCCAAACGAGAACACATCAAGACTATACGGGTAAGTGAAGCAACAACACATTTTTTTGTCTCTTTCTTTCTCCTGTTCTCGTTTTCTAACTTCACCCTCTAATGTACACAATAAGACACAAGATACAGAAAAGCAATAAAAAATACTCTGATGACCTTTTTTGTCATTTCGTTTTCTTAGTAAATCCATTACACAACTATTTTTTGTCTTTATATTTTTATAAGAATTACACGTTTCATCCTTTTTCTCCGTGTTTTTCTTGTTGTCCTTTTTCTCCCACTTCCTCGGAAAATCGTACATGGAATACAAGATGAACAAAGGAGTAAAAAACTAAGAACAAAATTTTTAATGAGAAAACTTTTTTCTGGCATAAGTCTGACTAACATATTTTATGTTAGTACTACTACTCTTCATATGTATGTTAGCTCTTACGTTATGTATTGCAAAATGGAAATTACCCTGTACTGATGTGATGTGATATAGGATATCTACCTGCTCACTTCTTTCTACATCTCTCGTTCGCACTTTTTCATCTTGGGCACAAAACAAGAACTTACAGAGAAGAATAATATGATGACTTTAGAAATAAATATGGAGAATATTATCGTTTTCTTCTGGCACTCTTCCTTTGCATTTCATTTTACTTTCTACAAGTCTCCACTACCGACAAGAAATAGGATTTTGCAAGGTATTTTATGAAACTTCTGGTTGTTCTCTGGCTAGGCTGGCTTTTTCAATAACTATCTACTTGTCCAAGCAAGCAAAGTGACCATGGAACATTTCTGTGAAGTTTCATCATCATAGCTATTCCCAGCACTTTACTGTGGCGTGTACTACTTATAAGCATCTATACTTTTTTTTTTGTTTCACCCCGGGTGGACCCATGTCCCCTGTCTTGTCCATCTTTCTTGTTGTGAATTGTGTGTACTGTTAAGAATTTTTCGTCGACATGGACAAGACGCCGAAATATGATAAAGATGGTGGTAGCATGCTTCTTCTAAGTAACTCTAGTGCGTTTTTTGTCATCCTTTCCTTTGACAGCTCTCCTTTCATTTCCCTACTTTTTTCTCTTTTATATTAGTACTATCATTTTTTACATTCATGCATTAAACGCATCTGTTTCTTAGTTTCATGTGCTGATCGTCAACTCCATGTTATGTTTATATGTAGCTACAATCGTCACATAAAACGATAAAGATATAGACGAGGGAAAAGGAGAAAAAAAGTCGACAACATGAAATGGGCAAGATGTAAGAGAAAAAAGTTGAAAAATGTTCAACTAACTACAGCATACATCATACCTATCTATACAGGCTTTCATCGCCATGTCATAATAGGTACAATGTGTTCATATATAGGCATGAGGATGATGATAAGTATGACGATCGTAAAAAATTGGAATCAGCGAAAATGGCAGAGAAAGAAGAGGAGATTTTTTGGTTGTCTCATTTTGTGCCAATATTCCTGTGACACTATTGTACCACTTATTCTTAGATGGTGGTGACCTGACTAACACTCTTTCCGCACCCTGATCACTATCATCTTTTTCGTATACTTGCACATCAAGAAAATATACACAAGCTATACACAAGCACACCAAAAGTATATGCGTACCACATTGCAAAGCATCTCATCCCTTAATTCTCACATGGAGAAAGCGGAAAAAAGGTTAGCTTGCTCGTATGTGTATAGACTGGACATCTGCCAATCTCAAGTGGACTACTCTCTCTCTCTCTCTCTTTTTGTGGAAGTAGTCAGTCGATTGGCTTGTGTATGTATGTGTGTGTGTATTGTGAGGAGGATGTTTGCCATAGAGATTTTAGAGATGATATTAAGGAAAGAAAAAATAAATGAAGCCAAGCAAGCAAAAAACATTCTACGCTGTACGGATGATAATATCATGATGACCGGGTCTCGCTTGCTTACTTCTCTTCTCTCGGTGAAAGGCCGAGAAAACTAGTAAGGAGTATTTAAGTAGCAGTAATCATAAAACGGGATGATGATTATATTGTTGTTATTGATGATGACGATGATGATAATGACGCACAATCACTTTTATTGGAAACTTAAACATTCAGCTATTTTTATACCACAAACTTGGTTACGGACGGATTGAATTGATTATAGAAATTTTGGAATGATATGTCGTTCTAATCAGCGATAAAATGTAGCCAGATACTATAAATAGCTATTAGTAAAACATTAGGAAATTTGGATGAGAAAGGAAATGCAGAAACTAGAACTGGGTCCAACTTCTAACCCAGTGGAGAAAATTCGGGACCCAGGTTCATATTGGCTTGCCTTTGAAAGTAGAATACAAACGCATGTAATGAGTAGGCTGCTTCATGGTTCACCACTAGTGCCCTGGAATCATTAGTTGGTCTTGTTGTTGCTTGTTACAGTATCAGTAACTTTTAGGCATGATAACCCACTCAGCGAAAATATTTGCATTGTGTTTTATTCTTTTGGAGTGGTGCACTACTCTTATATTTTAATATTGTTGTGGGTTTTGGTTTTCCTGTTTGTTTCACTAATTCACTGCAGCTATTAGTGTGGTGAAGTAGAAGATAAAAATATGGGAATATAAAAGGCCATGGGCATTGGGGTGTTAAGAATAAATGTGTTGGATAGCGAAAGTTTTTTTTGTACTGAAACTAAACCAAAGTTTCAAAGACATGTTCATAGCAAGCATAAATAATTGTTTATGTTGTTTCCCGTTATCTTTGCGACATATTTTTTTTAGCATAGAATGCTTTATTTGAGTGTATATGCAGTTAAGCGCATAAAAAGTAAAGATCAAAGAAATTGAATCTGTTACTTCTGAAGACATATGTTTTTCTTTTAAAATGATTTTTTTCTATTTCTAAACAGCGGAAAGCCCAGCAAATGAGTGAGAGGGATTTTCGGTATCAGGTAAGTATGCATAAAAAAATGTGTTTAGCGAAATATTTTTTAATGCGATTGTGTGCCTATGTACATTTTTTCAAACTACATGAAATATTTATTTTTCTTTGATTTTTTCGGCAGAATATCATGCGGAATCTAGTTAGACGTTACGTGACTACAGAACAACGCCAGGCGGACAATCAAGGTGTAACTGAAGATGACGTAAACGAGATCAAGCAGGACATTTCCGCGTTTCGTTGCGAGCTTCTTGAGGTGCTCAAAAACAGCGGAATGAACACATCGTCCGTAACCGGCTTTGGACAAGGTTATTTTTCAACTCTCTTGCAGTACTGTTGTACCTAGTTATCAGTAGAGTATTTCTGTGATCCAAATAAAAAATAAGGACTTTCAATAAGTATACTCAATGCCAATTTTCCTTAGGTAATGCGTACAAATGGAGCTTGTTGACCTGTTTAAGCAGAAACTTCCACACTTCCACTCTCTCTCTATCTCTTTTTTTACGTTGATTATTATTTTTCGCAGTTGGCATTGTTGCCAAAAGAGTTATGTATTAAATTATAAATATCTTTTTGACACATCTATTGACAACGCTGCCATTTCATGTATTTAGGTTGAAAAGAGGTTTCGTTTGACGGCCACGCAAACAATGTAGGTGATGTTACCATCTCATATATTGCTTTTGTGAATTTGCCATTTCGCAGTTTTGACCTAATAGTTGTTGATCCTCTTGGGTGTTTTTATTATTATTGATCATGTCATAAAAAGTTTTCTGGTATGTACCATTCAGCATGCTACGAGAATTCAACTACAAATAAAAATGGGGAAATTGAATGGCAAAAATATTGTTGATTACCGGGAAGTGAAGGGTTAAACCATTAAACGTGTAGTTTGGTTCATAATTATTTTAGAAAAATATCGCACAACAAGGTTGAATAGCTGAACATGATGCTCTCTGTTTCGAGGTGAAGTCTGTGTTTGCATGGCACTATGGCACTTTGGTAGCTGTTTACATGATCAGGCAAATCAAATAGCTTCTTTTACAATTTAGTTTGTGTGTGTGGAGTTTTATGACGGCGACCAATGAGGATAAACGGATGGGGAAAAAGACTAAAATTTGTCTATCCACAAATAGTGGCAATTGTATGTAAAAGTTGATGGGATGACACGTTCGTTCCGCGTTTTACAAAGAAAGGTTAAATGGATAATGTGTAGTTACATGATGGGAAATAACAACAAGGTTCATTTTAACGAGCAAATAGTAGAGCATGTGTGTTTTTACTTTTCATGTCATGACCATTTTGTGGTTTTATAAGCATTGCAAAGTTAATGGGATCGAGTAGATTTTGTTATATGGGTTGTTATTTTTTATGTGAAAAGCTATTGCCTGTTTCAAATGTTAATTGCCACGGTGTTTTTAGAAACAAGTAGTAAAATGACTTAATTAAAAAGGAAGTTCATAAAAAGTTAATGGGCTACTGGAAGGTTATATGACAACATAAATGAAGCATTTTTTTCTTCTTTTGTAGGTTCTGGTGGAAAAAAGAATCGTCAAAGGGAACGACGACTGATGAAGGGTTTTAATATCACACCTGCACCTCCGTCCAATAGCACGCCACTTTTATCTGACTTTCCGGAACTTGATCCACTGCACGAGAATGAAGCCGTCCACTATGACAAGAAATCACCCAAGGCATCATCCCATACTACTAAACTATAATAAAAAATGCATGTGTAACCCTTTTTCGTTGTGATGTGTGCAGACTAATTTTAAAGCTATTTGATGATCAAGTCAACTAATTTGGTGTGTCGGTGGTTTTGGGGGTTGTTTTATGTGACTGTTTTACAGAATAAACTGGCACGGCTAGCAAAAATGGCAAACCAAAAGCGAGAGATTTCGAAGAGAAAGTGGGGTACACTGATTGAAGCCGCAAGGAATGCTGGAATGTCGAAAATTATAGGCAGATCCAGATCTGAAGATTCGGTTTGTTCTACTTGCAGTCATTCCAGTAATGCGGTCAGAAAATTGAGGCAGCAGACAACAGATACCTGGTAATATGAATATACATTTTCAAGGCTCAGCCAACGATATCTGTTTTGCGTAATTACATAAATACAGCATGATGTTAGTTGTGCT
>JAHZMZ010002709.1:0-13779 GCA_027743805.1 Lepidocyrtoides sp. E14 | reverse complement strand
CAACAACCATCACTATCTAACCTTTTTCCTCCTACTCAACCAGTAACCACTATCGCTTCTCATTTCATCTCTTCTCTACATACTACATGTACTGCAATGTCTAATCAAATGGTCAGAAAAGTACCTACTAGGAAAATTACTATTTCTATCTAACAATAATAATGACTCACAACTTGCTAACTAAACCAACCGTACAACCATATTGCACTTTATGTAACATGAAAATTGATCATGTATATTGTCGTCCTTCTCCTTCTTATATTTCAAATCACAAAAACCGCGATTTACAAGAACACCAGCTAGTTCTAATCCTAGTTCTAATGAACGCTAAATGAAGAAGCTTTCCAAATCTAGTATGGTATCAAGATTTGTACGATCTATATAACCGTTCAATCTATAATCGTCATCATCACAACTGCCTAATGCTAAAATTACTATAATTTCTTTTCATCATCTTCAAAAACAAGTAACATGATTTTCTAATTTTCCCTTACGTGATCATTAACAACTTTTACATATCGACATGATATGATAATCTTCACTTTGTTATTTCTCTTTAGTGCGGTTTTTCTATCGTTAAATCAAAGCCAGATATTTGTGGAATGGAGTCAGTCTGTCAGTACTACACACCTGTTCATCAGTAAAAAAAATATTATTGATCATACAATAATGACATGACATGTTGATGATAGTGAATCCCATTTTTGCCAAGCCCGTTTATTTGGGTTAAACAAGTATGTATATGCAATTTGATACAATCCCAAAACCTTCATTCACAATTCACAGGCAGTAATCGTAATCAGTGGAAGAAGAAACAAGAAACTACACTTAATATTACACTTAATCCCTTCTTCGTTTGGTTGATAATGATCACGTATATAATAACATTCCATTCACATACTCATCTTTTTAGTAGTCTACAGCGAAAAAAAAATTCCAATTCCATCCAATCACTCTTCTTCACATTCACTTCTCGCAAAACATATTGTTATGTCATCCATCTGCTCATAAAATTGGGATAATACCAGTTAGTTTCAAAAAAGACCAGACCAGACTGATCGTCTTTGTGCCCTCAATCTTTTTCTATTGAGGCTTCATCCAATATCTAATCTATACCTACTACCCACCTGCTTCCATCCATCATCATCTGCCACTGTTGCCAGTTGCTGCCTCTTGCCACCATACTACCACACCACACCATCATCATTGCCATTTCTAATCAACCCTGTTTACCCTTACTACATTCTATAATAGCCCGTTTTTATGCTTGATTGGTATTTTTTGCAACCTCAGTGTATAATAACCCCTCATACCGTACAAGCAAGAGTAGAAGCCATAAAACTCATCTCATCATGATGATCACTATTGGTGATTCTCAAAAAGCATCTCTACGCGAAAAATCCCCATGAACATGCGAATGTCCAAAAAAAGAAGTTTTTACAGCTTTTTCTCATGTCTATCCTTTACTCTTCCTTCACCCAAGCAGTCTACTAACCTCACCTTGGTTTCTTCAAAATTACAAATAATAATAAAAAAATTGTGTACATTATATAACCTTCCCCTCCTTCTTACCTCCTTATTCTTGCCTAGTGGGCTCCTGTCAATGTCATAATAATTATCATATTTTCCACCTCATTCACCTCAACTTCTCCTTCTAAAAATATAAAATCTAATAAAATTTCAGAACATAGTGGCGTGTAGCAAAAAAGAGATTTCACGTAGCATTAAAAACGAAATATGCTTTAAAAACTACCCGTCATCTTGCTTCATTCACCCTTTCAAAATAATTTCGTTATCCTAGCCCATTCACTTACGTACAGATATTTTCATTGCCCTTCCTTTCAAGCATGCCACACCGCCATCAAAAACATCCCATCATCCTCATCCTGGCAAAAAAAATGCTGTTACAGGATTCTCCCTTTAGAAAACAACACGACGACCATCGTCGTTTATGCTTCTTTTATACTGCCTCAAGTAATCACGGTGTCATAAACGGCTGACTCTATTTTTTTCTCCTTCTGCCTTATATACACGCTCTTTTTATTGGCCATTTTTATATTTTTAACACTTGTCTATTTACTACATTTTTTGGTTACGTTAATATTTTTTTGTGTGAGCCATCTTTTTCCTTTAAACTTTACAAGCTATTTTTCTACATCATTGACTTTCCACTAGCGTATTAACATGATCATGATCATCATCATCACCAAGTCGTTATGATATCGTCATCATCATTACCACCAGCATGAAACCTACCACTTCAAACAAGCTGAGCATTTCTACTCTCTGTGACCATGATGTTCTTCTGTTAGTATTCTGTGCAAATATGCAAATATTTTATCTTGGTGGCAGTGGTACTCCTCGACCGTTTGTCGCAGTCAAATATATGACTTTAAGTATTCCAGCTAGATTAACTACCACACTTGACTAAAATCAGTATTCCGTAGTCGTAAAAGCGATAATGCCAATACCACATCACATCACTTGCCGCCGGTGCTCGTACGTAGCAGTGGCAAGGCAACTAACAACAGCAGAGAAGAAAAAGATACATGCCAGGCGACATACCATACCGCCATATACCGTCATGATCATCTTTCCCATTCTCTTATCGCAAGAAAACTTGTCCATTTTCTTCTTCTTGATACCAAACCATGAACCTCAAAATGAAAAGGCCAAGGGTTATGAAGAGGCACGTACACGTACAAAAAAATTCTGAAACAGGCTGATACTACTTCAAATAAGGTACATATGTCACGTATACCTATATAACATATTATACAGTTGATTATTTTTAAACCCAATAATACACATTTGTTTTTAACCACAATCTTGTATCAACTTTACCAGTTCAACCAGCTCTTGCTTGATAATTACCTGCGGCAATTAATTTTCCATTTGTTTCTGCTTGTTTGTCAACGAGTAAGATGGAAAGCTAAAAAGGAGTTGAATTGTTCATGCTCGGATGAAATATATTTATTTTATTAGCAAACTAATTTAACTCAATTATTTTTTATCGGTTAGTAGGCAAAAAAATTACCACATTTATTCCATGAAAAAAATAATAAAAAACCGGTATGAACTTTTAGTGTTGTGCTTTGATTACAACAACAACTACAGTGACTTGACTTGATTGACTTGGGATCTGCAAATTTGCAATGCGTTACCACTTGCTCATTCATGTTCCATAAATTTATATCATTTTTATGCTCATTTCAAGGATACCTTTTCTGTATTCGGTTTAGAATAGGCAATGGCCATGACATGCCTTGGAGCAAGAAATACGAACACAACAACAATATTTGTACCTTTTCATAAATAGAAATGAGAGTGCATGCATATAGTATACTTTACTTATGTAGCATTAATTTGCTTATTGTTTCCCAAACACTGTTCCATTTAATGGCACTGCTATAACAAGCATTTTTATATTTTTTTTGCAAATATGCCTGCTTGATTGCACTCAGTGAACAAACTGGATAAAACAATTTTCGCTTTCGTCATTTATGGCGAAGGGTATCAGTTGATGAAAAAAATTGGCAAAGAAAGTAGAAGCAACTGTTTATTTATTTAATTTTATTATAGGTTCCGTTCGTTCCAGCGACTACTAATCCAATAGAAATACATACAAATAAGTAATAAAACATCTGCACGAAATAACCAAAAGTTTAGAAGCGAAGCGAAGAACAATAGCGAACCGGATAAGAAACAGTACGAAGAACAAATGTTCATTCGTTCGTTCGTGTGCACTAAAAAGTCATTAACAGTTTCCTTTCCTTTTTCCGTCGCCCTTTCTTATTACTTTCCTACTCTCATTCAATATTATACACTATTATACACAAACGGCTGGAGAAAAAAAATCTAATCAAGGTTCACTACCGCTTTTCTTTCCGCAGCTGTCCATTCGTAAGTTGACGACAAGGATATTGAGAGAAAGCGGAAAGAATTTTTTTTGAGATGTGGGTGACTCTCCTCAAAAAAGGACCAACAAGCTTTCAATAGCGACACGAAGACAATAAGAGCAATGATATGACTGACTGACTGATGAAGAAAAAATTGGCACAATGTGAGAGAGCGAGAGAGAATATTGAAGTTTTACTGCTTTACTTTACTAGCCACTGATCCATTCTCTCTGCTACACTGCCACATACCACACCACACACTGCTGCTGCTGTTAAAAATGTGGAAATGAATTCTGGAATGTATACCATGTACGTTAAGTAGTAGTAATAGTAGCACCATCATCACCACTTCTGCTACCACCACACCGCATCGGCACAAGAAGAAAGCTGGAATGACCTCTGTGTTCGAAAAACACACGTTGAAAAATACTTTATCTAAGCTCCCGTGGCAAGGCAAAGCCAGCGAGATAGTCAGGCAGGACAAGAACAAGAAGAAATGAAGGCAGTTCTTTCTAGCAGCAGTAATCCTACTTGTGTCGCTCTCTGCTTCTACTGCTCTGCCACCACCTCTACTTACAAAACTAAGCAAACTATATGAAAACTGTGAGTAGTATTGTGTGAATACATATACCTATGAATATATAGTGAGAATGTACGTCATCATCATCATCATCATCATCATCATTGCCATTCGTCGTGTATAGGTTTTTTATTGTAGGCACCAGCATTATAAAAAAAGAGTAGATCTGTAGATTGTAGATAGACAGTAGCACGAGGATGAAACAGTGGCTATGGATGTAGCAAGAATACTACTAAGCCTACTTAAAACTTCTAAAGAAAAAAAAACTGTTTGGTTGGTTGGACTCGACTGGTGTCTCTAATGCTTTTGATGCTGGTGCTGCACATGTGTACAGACTAGGCACGCAGAAAGGTTCAGAGATATAGAGAGAGACCTAGAGAGAACCACCACCACACCACCACATAGTAAACTGGATTGATCAAAAATATGTTGACGAGAAAAAAGGAGCCTAGAGAGCAGAGCGGCAGCAGCAGTGGAACAGCTAGAGCGAAAGGAGAACAAGAAGAATGTACAGCACGCTTTACGGTTAACTTGAACAAAGAAGCAGACAAGTAAGAAGAGAAAAGGGTTTGTTCAAGTACAGGGCAGGAGTATAAGCTCACTGAAAAGAGAAAGCAAACAGTTATAATATGTAGCAGTAGTGGCATAGTGAAGACTAATGTAAAAAGAGACTTTCTCTTTTATCCCTCTCTACCATAATAGAACACAAAGCCATGTCGATAGAGTATGGAGAGAAAGAAGGGTTGGCTGGTCTAGTATAGTAGTTACTGTTTTATTCTCTTTAGCTTTGCTGTTGTGTGTTGGTGAGGAGTTGGACAGCAAGCAAGCCAAAAATAAAAGCTTTGACTCATCCAAGCAGAACATATTTTAGACATGTGCAGCCTTATTTCCAGAAACCCACACGTAGAGCGTATGTATATTTTTACATTTCTAATGCATTATTTTATTTTATGTAGGATTTCTTTTTGATGTAACCAAATATATACATTTTGTATTTGGAACAGTGCGAATTTCACTCTGGGATAAATGCTGATGTCATCATCATGCCATGCTTATAGCTTTCCACATGCTTTCACTAGGACAATGAAATGAAATAGGTACTAACCTAGTGTACATATTTTCCCTTTTATTCCGTTCCGGATTAGTACTGGTTGGTTATTGGTAAGCGAGTAAATACGTTAAATAAAATTTAACCCGGAGAAACACAAGTGGGAAAACCCAAAGGGATAAATGAGCATATCCCATTTCTAGGAAAGGACAGGGCAGGACACACTAAAAATCCACCTATGCCTACATATGTACATCCCAATATTCACAATGCCTTTTTCCTTTATGAATATAACATATTACGTATTTCAAACAACATCATACATTAACTTTAGTCCATACACATGGATGAAGCAGTTTTCCACTTCATTTCATCATTCACGTCCGCATGTTACATTCGTACGGTCATATCACATACACACAGCAGCAGCATGCGCCTCTGACTTTCTCTATTTGGACAGGGAGAAAGCAAAAAAAAAGAAGTAAATCCGTTCTATTTCCTTTCTGTTTTTTCCCTGTCATTTACCACCACCATTTTCGTTATTAGCATTGCACATTTTCTGACTCCAGTTTACTGCTATTATGTACTACTACTACATCTGTTTGTTGTTCTTTTATTTAAGCAGAGGGAAAATCCTCTTTGGCTCACTTTACTCACTCGTTCGATCATAGAAAAAAAACAACAGCGACGACAACCAATTTTCCTTAGGAAAAAACAAGCGTAAACACATACTATACTACTCACACAAATAGTAACGAAACACTCTTTGGAAAAAGTTACTTTCTTGTTATGGCACACGTGCATAACTTAAGTAAGTAGCAGTAGTAGTATAGTCTATTAGGAAGATAATATGTTCTTTAAACGACGGGATAACCTTCTATTTTAACTATGCTGCTGTTATTTTCATCCAAAATAAATAAACCTTTGTACGCAATAATAATCATTAGCAGAATCATCACGAAAAGAAACAACGACAAGAAGCCCAAGATTTTGAAAGATTTTATTTTTCACCCAAAAAAGGCACGTATGTGTAAAATAACAAGACAAGCCATTTCCATTCCCAGTAAAAACTGCATTGCCTACGGCACGGCGGTGGTGGTGCTGGTGGCATGTGTGCCTAGATGATCTTTTTTGTGTTTAAAAATGTCTACGTGGCATGGACTTGATTATTACCACTAGAAAGCACAGCTTTATTATTCAGAAACATTCAGAATTGTTTCTTTCTGTTGTAGAGTTGAAGGAAATGCCTACGCCATAACATGCTTGTTGTCGTTGTATTTATTGTAAAAGTCATAAAAGTAAAAAAAAAGACTGCACAGCTAGCTTCTCTAACTACTGTTTTTTATCCCTTGTACGAGAATAGGATTATGGCTACATTGTTATATATAGTACAAAGTATATTTTTATGACACTGCATGTCTACAATTTTAGTGTTGGAATAAACGGTGAAATCTAAAAGATCATTTCCTTCAAATCCTTCTATATGTATATTTATTTTGGCTGCTGCGCTATAATGCTGCCAACTGAGTTTTGTGTTGTAGGCAGAAAATGAAGTTTTCAGGAGAAAGGCAATAAAAGTAGTAAAATAAATGGTTTCTACCTTGACTTGATATTTTCTAAATACACATGAGATTTGTCATCGAGTCATGTTTTGAATAAAAAATGTCTCGGTTTAGTAGTAGTACCTCTCTGTCTTCCTACTCCACTTACTTGCACACATGCTATACATAATGTATTGTACATCCTGTGTGTAGGCACTAGGCACGTATGTATTTCGTCGACAGAACAAAACTGCATGAAATTTTTACTCATTCCGTCATGTTCACTCTCTACTACTGCAATACAAACTTGCCGAGAGTTAGAGAAAAGCAGTGGTAGTAAGAGCCAGAAATACACAGATTTGACTTATGAGACGTGAGCCAGTATAAAATCATTTTGTGAGTCGTGAGAAAGAAGAGGATGATGTTGTATCGGCAGGATTTGTTGGAGAAGCAGGGAAACTAGAGCTCACATTATTATGCTTTATTAGACGCCACCACAAAACGAGCCTAATATTTTTTACCTACCTACCAACTCCATCCTACATGAGTAGGGTAAACTAAACTAAGCTGTATAATATGCGCTTCTCTTCTAGTCTTCTAAAGAAATATTTCATAAAGATGAATGTATTCTTATCTGCTTCTTTTCAGCACATACGGAAATCGCATCACCATAACACGAGGAATATGGCTGTTGTGTAGTAGTATGAGTTGAGCAAAATGTTTAGAGGGATCAACTCTACGAACCGGCACATTATTTGCGATTGCAAACGGCCCGTTTTGCTACGCAATACCATAAAATCCAATAAGCAATGATTAAGATGGCGATATTACATTTTATCATTATCTGAACTTGTATAGTTAGTAGTACAGATAAGACAACCAAGAAAACTTTGCTTGTGATACGTTTTGTTATATTTGTGTACATAAAAAAAATTTCTCGTGCTGCTATTTTGTTTCTGGTTTCCTTCAATAAAACCACTGATGAAAGATGCATTATTATAGCGCAAATGAAAAACCATGTTTTTGCCTTTTATTCTGGATGATGACCAAAACCTAGATATGCTACACTACTGGTACGTAGGTACACGAGTAATAATAAAAAAAAGATACAAACAAGAGATATATGGGAAGATGGTGAGCAAAACATTGTGTGCGGTTTGTTCGGTTATGTTTTTCATCATTTATAATTGTGGTACGGTTCCGATCCGATTGCTCTCTATACATACATGTAATACAGCTTTTTTTTCTGGCAGCTTTTTTTATAGTTTAGCAACTAAAATTGCAAACAATTACAATGATTGCTTAAGTGATGCTGCCGAAAATGATTATAGAATAATAATAATAATGCATACTCATTATCAGCATTACTATAATGCAGCCAAAACAAATCAAAACCATATCCGATGAAAAGGAGAGTAAATTTAATTGCAGCCAACTTAAAAGATCAATTCAGTTAATCTTGATAATTAATAAGCTTGCCTGCATCTGATTGTGGATTGACTCGCCTGAATGAATGTCAATAAACAAACAAGGTATTTAGAAATCAACCATGTTAGCCTAAAACCATAAATTGTATGTTGTTTACCCTACTGACGCTGATCTGGCTTGACTTAACCTAGAAAACTGTTGGTTTCTTTGGATAGCCAAAACCACATTAATCAAACAGCCTACTTCCCTTCTGTCAAGAGGAGACATTATTATTACGTGTGAAACAGCCAAAAACAAACCATAGCAACATTTAACGTTTTGTTTATCAATCAACATTTTTTTTCATCTATCATCAACAACACCACACGCCATAATCGTTAAAGTGGATATCTTAATAGGGGCTACTTAACCTATTTGTTTTAAAGTTGAAACCAACAACACAGGCATTAGACGTTTTCACTGAATTAAATATTTCTTGCTGATGCATCAAAAATTTAAAAATGAAGCTTTTGCTTATTAAGCCCAACAAAATAAATGATATGCTTGTAGACAAACAGCTTCTCATTTACTAGCGGTCACATTCTATTTAAAAGTTTTACACGAAGGAAACCTTAGTCAGAGATTTTTGCACGTATGCCACAACAACCACTCACAAGGCACGTTTTCGTGCGTGATGATAAGATGGTATGTATGCATGTATGTGAGTAGATGATTTTGCCCTTTACAGACCTTGCATTATTAACATTATTAAAAATGCATCTCCAAAAAACATGCTCCAATTTCAGCGAAGCAAATTTTTAAAGAAAAAAAATGAGAATATACAAGGCCAACACTCAGCGGCAAGCCAAGCAATCATCTTCACAATTTAGTTATACAAGCAAAAATCATCATCCTAAAAAAAGTATTTTGCCAGAATTTAAACATAAGAAATTGATGTGTTTTTTTTGCTTGTTGCTGGCCGCGGCTCCTGTTTATACTCTCAATTTTTTTTCAAATTCCATCTTGTGCAGCATGTCATGCCAAATCAATTCTCTTGTTTCTCATTTTTCATCACTTCAGTTTAGCTGCTGTTTTGTGCGTCCTCCTCCTCCTCCTTATCTTCTCTGTTTTTTTGCCTTGCTCCTCACATATTTGGTAAGTCAAATTCCTCCACTTCACTTCACAGAGCGAGCACATGATGTCCACACACCAAATCGGTAAAACAAAACCGCTTGAATATGCTTTGCTGTTCAACACGTTCAACTCAATTCATCATTTAATATGTCGATTGTGCAAGTTACTCAGTAATCCAAATAATAGTTTGCCCTTCTGCTCCGCGTCTCCCTCTTCTCGTCAACTCCATCAATTACAATATTAACATAGAGCAGCAAGCAATATATGTTTTATATGCTACCTATCGGCATCATCATCAACAATCAGGAGAATGAATAATAATGGAAAAGTAATGCAATTTGAAATAATGGAATTGTAATTGGGAGGAAACAAGAGAAAATCGAGGGAAATGAATGAGTGGAGAGTATGGAACATGGAGAGACCAGGCGTTGGTATGTTGCGAGCCGCAAAAACAAATTAGGCACACATAATGAAAAGATGACTACATACATTTATGGTGAGAAAGCTTTCTGTTTCTAATTCTAGTGTCGGTAAAATTGCCTTTGCTGTGGATTGCGATGTTGCCATACTCAATTCTGGCTTTTCCCCACGTCATAGTCACAATAAAAAAATATGTATATTCCAAATTCCATAGGCTGTGGCAAATTTTGTGAACAGTTTGCAATATTTAGGTATAAATATTTACACGCATGTGTTCCAAGTAATACAAGTGTATAGTATAACTACTCTTTGAAAATTTTGCAAACAAATTTCAGTCATGAGGTAACACTGGTACACGACACGCAAAAAGACCCAACTCATTCCCTTTATTTTGGGTCAGTCCGCATTATGGTAACATTTGTAGCAATTAGGTAAATAAATAAGGAGGCAAAAACAGTACCAAAATTAGTAATTAGGTCGTCTCGAATACTAAATTAGCAGGATAGTGTCAGGAGACCGTGATTTCTTAATTTTAATTACCTACTACACTACTACTGCACTCGGTGTAACGAGATGGAAATTTCCTTGCAAATCTGGTATAATTATGAGTCATAAATTATGACTACAATACAACTGAAGCAGAGAACGAATGAAAAAGGAAGGAAAACATAATATAGAAAGTAAAAAATACTTTGAAAAACTACAAATTGCTGTGTCTAAACTTAGGTAACGCAGCTGAATCCTCATACCTACCAAGAACCAAGAAAATTTAATTTTACAAGGCATGTTGTTAGGTATACATACTTTTAGGTTCAATTCTCAACTCCCAGCTGCATTGTTTGACATGATCATTTTACCACACTCGCATCGCAAGCTATGACAAGAGATATTTTCTGACGTTTTTCATGAAAATACACTGTGTAACCATTTATCATTTTACATCAACATAAAAGTTGGTGCAATTTGCATTTTTTTACGTTCGCAAACTTTAAGCATTGCAAAGCATGACAGTCCACCAAAGTGATCTTGACTTTTCTTGGATGACATATCTAGTTCGACAAAAAAAAACAAAAGTACTATGCGCTATCACCTTCAACAATAAAATTAACTTCTTGTATAAATTGTCAAAAAGAAGGAACACACACGCCTCGATATCAACCTTGTAAATCCAATAATATCAATGATACCTATCTAGCACACTATCCATCTATCCATCTATCTCACTGCCATTTCTATCCATGTACCAGCAACACCATCATAATATGACGCCTTCATCACTTCGTTCGACAATATCCACCTCACTCATAAAATAAAAAAGAGCACAACGACAACATAGCAATAATGCTAATAGCGTTATAATGAATACCAATACCAAATTGGCAACTTTGGCAGGGACAGCAACGCAATAACCATTATCAAATCAAACTTGACTTACTCGAGAGATTTCTATTATACACCTACGCACGCACAACAAAGACACAACGGCAGCGTCAGAAAGGCATTACCTACATGCATAACCTCATCTTTTCAATCTCTTGTTGTTGTTAGTTGAAAATACAATATTTTTTTGACTTCGGCTACCATCTCCTCCGACGATGTTTTCAATTCAGTTCATTCTCACCAACACCACCGCAAGCATATCATCATCATAACAATAACAATAAAAATCTACTTGCTTCTCCAATCTCCTCGTGTTGCCTGCTGCTGTTGTAGAGCCAGCAATTTAAAGTTTGAACCTGGCTATACCTATCTACCCACCCTTACAACAATAAACCTAATCATTTGCATTTTCGTCATCATTATTATCGTTAAATGTTCATGCGGCTTCTTTAACTCATGCTTTCGTCTTTTATCATCTATCTGCCACATTATCCTTTGCTATTTATCTAGGTATCTTCGATAATAATCCATAATATTATGTGCGCCTACCTACGCACGTACAAAGAGATCAGTACAGTGCTTTGACTACAGTATCATCACCAGACAATCGTCTCCGTCTTTTATATTTCGAATGCATTATCTTAATTTTTTTTAACGTGTGACCGCTCATTCGATTCTCTCACTTTACCAACCAGTCAATAATATTGGCTTTACATAAGCGTACATGAAAGCACGCCCAAGCTACATGCTAAATACCAATAATACCGAAGAATCAGCTAGCAAAAAATTCAAAATGGACGAATGGATCAGAATACTACAAACTTTAACAAATACAACGATTATTTTAGTGTGTCTTTTTTCTCTTTCTAATATTAGTATAAAAGACAGCAGATGGATCATCATCACCCTGAGTTTTTACATACAAGTTTGTTTTTGTGTGCGTATAAAGAGAACAATATGTGCAAAGTAACAAGGAACTCCAACAAATTATGTAGAAATGATGTTCACCAAAAAACTGACAGAAATATTTTTCAACAAAATGACCAGCATGGAAAGATAAACATCTCTTTCTAGCAACGAAATATAATACCACCTTGCCATTATCAAGCAAGCAAAAAGATGAAAATCTCTGCAGCAGCAGCAAGTATTGTAGCATGATGGTAGTGATAAAGACACGAAACGAAAGCATTAAAAATGAAAAAAAAATCCACCAATATGCATTTTGTAAACGTTTCATTTTTCATACGTGTTTGCATTCCGTCGGCGAAATGATCTTGAGAGCTTCCCACTACTTTACACAAAATTCATAACATTGCATAAAAATGTTAAGATTGGTTACAAGAAGAATTAAAAAGTAAATACGTGTATGTCACATGCATATAGTCTTTGTGTGACATGGACAAGTGGTGTGGTGGTATTTCCTCTATATTCAACTTTGTGCATTATACAACAATTCAACTGAAAGAAATGACCTTGCCATGCCACCTAGCTTCTTGGCATCTCCCTCCATTTCTTCTTCTCCGACTGTCTATCTACCTATTTGCATAACAGGTGTATTCTACTACTACTAGTATTACTGCGACTGCTAATGCTGCCCTTCTGTCAGCAGTCAAAGCCAAGTACACATGTGAAGCCACTGTATTTACTTACTACAACTACAACTTCTTTCCATTTTGTCATTTGCAACAGCAGAGAACAGACTTGTACATCAAGTTCAAGCAGTGATGATGATGATGAAGGTTATGATTTTTTTTCTGTGATCCCCATTGTAATAAATAATCGAGATGGATTGATTGTCACGTGTGTTGTTTGTCAACGTCATGTCAACTTTTAGGTTGTTCAGCAGCAGCACTCCTCACTCTATTCTTTCAGGTAGAGTTGAGACAATGAAAAACAAAAATTAGGCAATATGTAGTCATTACTCATTAGATTTATTATACGGTAGAATTCTACAGTATACTATCCTCCTCCTACTAGCCTGGTTATGTTCATGCTTTGGTAGTATGGCATAATGCCGTATCAAATCATAGCCATTTCATCATCATTCACATTTGTCATGATGATCAAAAGTATGATTACTACCAAAACCTACCACCTTTCTGTCTGTCTTAGTCTCTGGTTTACGCGGATCAATTTCATGAAATATGACAACATTCACAATTTTTCATTTTACGTTTTTCCTATAAAACTTGCAATTTTTTCCCATCAGGATAACGCTTGACTGTGAAAAATAAGAAGGTAGAATTAAATCGATAGGGAGGGTGCTAGCGCACGCACACTTGAACTACTTAAGCAATCATATCACATGACACGACAAAAGTAAACGGCTGCTGCTTGATGTACATTTTTAACTTTATTCAACATCTTTTT
>JAHZMZ010002708.1:0-18132 GCA_027743805.1 Lepidocyrtoides sp. E14 | reverse complement strand
AAGAGCGTTCATGATGACACCTTTTGAAGTGAAAGCATCTTTAAAATATCTGAATTGACAGACAGACGGCGCAACCAGTCGTATAATATTAGCTCATCTAATTTCTCTTCTCCATAGTCCATATACATAACTGTTACAACTACAACGACCACTGTAACTGTACAACAACAAAGAAAGTGTGTACATATTTCACAAAAGGATAGATAATAGAGCAATACGAACTGAAGTATGTATATGTATTTGCACGTGCTTCTTTGGATTGTAAGATGAATCCTATAAGTTACTCTACTTCTTGGTGCACGTACTGTTTTTTTCACTAGTCGTAATGTAAGTAATGGTAATAACAATGCCTATAAATAATTGATCCAATTGCTTTGTTTTTTATGTTGCTCTTGTACGTAAGTAAGGAGTAGTAGTAAGTGTAAAATATAGTTTTCTTGCCCTCTTTTCATGTTCTAATCTGGTAGTATCATGTGTCAGTGGGGAATTTTAACGAGCCGTAAGGAAAGCAGAGCAAACCTTTGATTTAAAACAGCAACAAAAACATGCAATCACACTTTCTTTAAAAAATGCATGCAACTGTCAGCAATGAAACTGTCTTTGGCTTTATTAATGGGTATATAAAGTTTAATTTTCTTGTCTTTACAAGCATGCGTACGCAAGATTTTTTGAGTTGTCGACCATTTTTTCTAACAATAAATCAGTGGAATGCAATGTACCATGGCGTCCTTGTGGTGATATATTAAAGTTTGGCTACCTATATTATTTTCACGAAGTTTCGCCCACAGACGAAATATATCATTCATGTGCTTAGAGAAGAAACGTGGGTGATTATTTTGAAGAAAAATTAGGTGCATTTACAGTGTAATCACAGGACAAGTATTAAGGTATTTTCTTAACTTTTGTCTTGCATTTTAGCTGCCTTTACCTTCCGAAAATATAATCAAATAAGATCTATGAAAAGTGTTATTTTAGTTCTCTGTTAAGTTTGCACTCTAGTTTACTCTAAGGCTTTTGTCACTTTTCAAAATATATTTTTCGAAATCGTCTAAAGCAGAGTCGCAAGTGGGTAGTCTTGCTTAAGTTGCCTGACAGCTCACTATAAAAATATTGTTAATGACAAAAAATTTCCTCGTTTATACTTTGTGAAAATTTTCTTTTAGTTCGTGTAGATAGTATGTACGTACGTACACGAGCTTTATAATCAAATAAGATCTACGAAAAGTGTTATTTTAGTTCTCTGTTAAGTTTGCACTCTAGTTTACTCTAAGGCTTTTGTCACTTTTCAAAATATATTTTTCGAAATTGTCTAAAGCAGAGTCGCAAGTGGGTAGTCTTGCTTAAGTTGCCTGACAGCTCACTATCAAAATATTGTTAATGATAAAAATTTTCCTCGTTTATACTTTGTGAAAATTTTCTTTTAGTTCGTGTAGATAGTATGTACGTACGTACACGAGCTCTCATTACAGCAAGACTGCTGTAAAAACGTTTTTAGCTATATATTCTCCTTTTTTACGTGCATTTCCCTTTTCCCAACTTGAGTGCAACTCTGCAAGTAAAAATCAAAGTTCTCGCATTACAAGACTATCAACGATAGTTACAAATTAATTGGGTTTCTATCTTGTCTAACGATCAAAGTCATAGTTCAGTGTATACTGCTACCAAAACTTTTCCCATGTTTTTTTCTCAGATAAATGTACGTACGTAAACGTACCTTACACCAAGTATTGAAGTCAGTATCTGTGCACATATCAATCAATATCAAAATCCAAGTCGAAATCTAACAAAAACACTCACTGTAATTATTGTACACCTTATGCATATATACATCACCTTTATTCTAACCCTTTATGCATATGAAATAGTAATGCATGTATGGATTTTTTATGTGTAAATTTTACAAATTAATATTAAAACCAAGTATAGACAGTAAATTGTAAAGTTTCTAATTTTGCCGAAAAGTTCAATTTTCTTAACAGTCTTGATGTATGTATATACTGTACTTTTCTTTCTTTCACAAAGGCCTCGTAAATGAGTGTAGAAGAAAAACTCAACTCTTTTTCGTAAGCTGAAATCTAAATAGAACAACGTCAAGCAAAAAAACCGTTCTCGTTTCTTGCAGTCTTCAAGCTTGTCTAAGGATAAAATATTGCAAGGAAAAATAGCAGTGTAGAAAGTAGTAGTATAAAACGGAAGTTTTGCCATCAAAGTGAGAAAAAAAATTTTCCCTCTTTTATGCTTCCCGATATTTTTATGCCATATTTGAGGGATGTCTTCTTCATAATTTAATATGCCATGAAGGTAGATTCCCGGCTGGAGGAGCAGGAACACTGGCAGATTTTGTTAAGGTTTATAGGTATTCATTTTCCAAATGGTTATTTCTTTAAAAAAACGTTCCTACCTGAGCTCGTACACCTACCAAACTTTCATCTCATGATCCTACTACCCTCATTTTTTTCTCTTTTACTGTTCCACTGATGATACTTTCCCCGTGTATTTTTAAGAAAACAAGCTCATCACCGGCAAAGACGATTTTCTCTCATAGATTTCCCCTGTCGTCAGTTTTTTTTAAAGCGATGAAAATAAATGCGACTACAAGCGAGACTGGAGACCAATAGACCCAAGTTATAGCCTAGGTAAAATAGACACATATTGAACGAAAATGCCGTAAATTTTCCCGTTCCTCGTTGTCTGCCCTATTTTAGAAATACATCCTATGTACAGCTTATTTGACTTTCTTGCTGGCAATGGCATGAAGCAGGTTTATCCTTTCTCAAACAGTCGAGAGTTAATTCAATGAAGCTTCCAACTTATGACATTGTCTGTGTTTTATCATTTTCAAAGGAAAATTGCAGTACGTATGCCTAATATTAATTATTATCGTACTGTACTATCATCATAGAGTAAAAAAGGCGTGTTCGATCCAGCTTTTCTTGTTTGAACACAAGTATGTCATACTAGAGATATTTAAGTATTTTATGTGCTTTGAGAAAACTGTAATATATTGTCTTATGCAGTCACGCAACTTGACATATGCTTACACCTACATATTTAATTAATTCGGTGTTATGGTTACATATTTTCAAAGTAATGTTTTGAAAATACGTAACACAAGGTAAAAAGCGTTGGAAAAGAAGCACACATTTGTTAATGCAGCAACATCGATAATAACATTTTGAAGTTGTGGAGGTACAAAAGCAATAAATTAAATGTATATTGTCTGGTTTGGTGCGGTCGCATGCCACAACAGTGAGAGGTGTTAATATTTAAGTATAATATAATATACTCCGTATTTTTGAGGTACAATAGCGTGGCTGCACGTTACGTGTATACTTTTACATAGGTACCCATTTTATAAAGGTGCTTGAAAACTTGCAGATTCTTTTTTTTTTTTTTTTTTTTGTATATTCCTCCTCACTACTGCAATGCAATCATGACGATGATGATGCAACAACAACAACAGAGTACAGATTCCTCTGCAAAATTTATCGCTTACATTATTACCTCTGACACTCATGTACTTGCTTCCTTTTTACAATACAAACACATAAAATTCAAAAGCTAAACATCCCGTTTATCAGGAGCTGTTGTATGTAGACTACTTCTGCTGTGCTGCAGATGATGATAATGATGATGCTTCCACTATTATTATTTTGCCAGTAAAGTATTTTCAGGAAATAGGCGGAAAATTTTGTTAATGTAAAGCAATATTACTTGGGCGTAGGAAAGCGAAAGCAACCTTTTACTTTACCTCCTGCAGTTCTCGGGCACTTTTTCCGTTGATTTTTTTTTATATTTAAGGCATTTATGCACCATCGTTGTTAATGCATGTTAGGTGTCAGTCCAGCTTCATGTTCTCAGCGTTAGTCTATTAATCACTCTACAGTGTTCCTCTGCACAAGTTAGGACTAGGAAGTGAGTGAAAAGGCATTTCAAAATTCAAAGTTAGAGATGTGTCTGCTAATTACGTAAATGTATTTTTTTTATCTCACGTCAAGAAAAAAAAAAGATATGGCACAGCTATCATAGTCATTGTAACGAAGCAAAGTACTAGCAAACCCGGAAAATGTCATGTTCAGTTTAAATTTGTAATGAATCCTTATTCAAAAAATATATGATGACGACTTTTAAGTACAATGATTAATATGATGATGAGTGCTTTTATAGTGACAGTGTATATGTATGAACTTATGCTGTCATAAAAAAACTGGTTTTTTGTAATACTTTAGTTTAAATAAGACAGAAAAGTCAGAGTTTTCAACTTGTTCCACTGCATACATGGAAGAGGACCGTTCTAACTCTGAGAAGCATTCTTCAGATGACCTTTCCGACTCGCATTAACCATTTATAAAATGATTTTACTTCAACGTGTGCAAAAAGATAATATTACATTCTCTCTACGCTGCTGCTACTATCTTTATTTGGCAGGAGTGTTTTCATTACGTTCACATTCGCAAACTTTCAGTCGTGTTATTATTATTTCATGTAGAAAGGATTTCGAAGGTGAAAGCTAGAGTGGAAAGTAAATGGGTAAATGGTCCTTAATACATATATTATTTCAACAAGGCAATCTCTTGAGTAGAAAAGAGATGAAATGGTGATACTACTACTGCCGCTTGTGGCAATAAATGTGGCCGTGGTACACCGTTCTTTTGTGGTATTTTATGTACGTCAGTCAGTCACTAGAAGTAAATGGATATTGCCTATATGTACATAATATTTGTGGTTACAGGCGGAGGGCGCAGAGTAGCCTTACAATCAGTTGCTGTAAATGATAATGTGTGTAATGGTGAGATGTGTGTGCTGTGTCTGTCTGTTCCAACAGTAAGGTTTTAAACAAAAGCACAAGCACACTTTTACTACTAGTAGTGGAAGGGATTTTTTGGTTTTACCAGAGGGAAAATAAAGAGCTTCTCATCGGAACGTTGATTGAATATATGATCAGATCTGTGAAAGTGGTAAAGTAAAGTAACCAAGATTGAGGCACGCAACTCGTACTCACATTGTAATAATAATGGAAAAGGAAATACTTTTACTCATCGATTTTGTTAGTATTTTATATTTATTGCCACTTTCTTCTTCTCTCTTCCTGATTACTTTTATCAATAGATTGCTTCAGCTCAGATAGTTTTGAGGTAAACGCTGCTCATTTTCCTCACTTCGTATGCATGCCCTATATGATCTTCTGAAGTTTGCTTAGTTTCGGTTTCGTGATATTCTTGCTACCTTACTTTACACCTTAAACGCTTATACATTTTGAATGATTTTTGGCCCAGTCACGGGCCAAACAATCTCCATTTCACTATTAGTCTGGTGGCGATGTACAATCATATGCATTCATATTTCATGGCAGAGTACACTTACTACAGTTAACTTTAGCACTTTTGTTTAAAATGGAGTTCTCCTGGCCAATATATATATAGTAGCATGTATTCAGGACGGTGCTTCACCGCAGTGTTCGATTGATATGATATCTTTACTTTTAAAATGCCTTGTGTTTGATGAAGGAGGAAGGGAGGATTGCAAATACGTGAGAAAAAAATAAGTTTGTTCTTTTATCTCAACGCACATGCTCGTGTTACTGAGCTATGTCAATTTGAATTTCAAGCATACATGTCGTAAATTTTCCCGAATCATGGGATTTCTAAACTTTCTCACCTCTCTGTGGAAGCGTTCTATCAGTTTGTGAAGAGTAATATGATGATACAGTTGGAAAATACAATTTTACAGCGTATCCAATCCACAATGTGTAGCTTGTTACTTGGGCACGATGAATGAAAAAGAGAACGAAATGGAGTAGGAAGGCTAGCAATTTCTAGCAACGTTACTTTGCGGAAGTGACAAGAATAAGTTAATTGGAAAGCACCTTTCTAGCAACAATCAACTTTCCTAGAAAACTGAAATAGTACAGCATGTTTTCCTTCTCCTCTGTGCCACTTACCGACAGATAAAGTTAATAGAATGACTAGGGGAAAAAGACGATTGAGCTCCAATTACATGTGTACACCACCATATATGCCTGTAATAACCATCTAGGGAGTTGAAACTTTTTTGCTGTCATATAGCTTGCATACAAATTTCCCCATAATGTAATTTCCTCTGTTTTATTTGTCGTGCCGTCACGAAGCTCAGCTCACAATTTACATGCTTTTACCAAAATTTTTAGTGAGCAGAACGGATATATATGGGGTAATGGATAGAATTGTATATACCTATTTAGGTGCAGCATGGCTTTGTAATGATCGGCAAGCAAAAATAATGTGATTGTTGTGTTGTTGTGGGACAACAAAAATGTTCTATTGTAAACGGCTTAGTAAAAGTAGAAACAGGAAAAACGTGGAATACAGACATGTGTTGCCTTTATACTCTATTTGTTATGATGGCCTGATGGCCACATTCCCTGGAATATTTGTGTAATTTACGGCTTTATGATGCGCTTCCTCGGAAATGGAGAATGGTACAGGTATAATATTCGTCTCTTGGCCATCAAGATCATTTGCCAGAGGATTATTATTGAATTATGTCGTTGTAAACCGTAATATGAAGCATTTCACTTACTTTTTAGTTTTTGCCTCTACTCTACGATAATGATAATATACTATTGTGATATGATATGATGATAACACTAGTAGTAGGTTGGATACACGGCTTGTCGGCCGACTTATTTATTGCGTTTAAGAGCTGTTTAGCCCTTTGGACTATTGTTTATGATGGGAACATTCAGCATTGTGTGTGCACTACGTAGACACATGCTTCATTAAACAATACCAACTAGTCTCTCTAGTAATACCCTTATCGTTTACTCCTAGCTGGCATCACTTACAAAATACATTTATATATATGGATGAAATTCTTGCTTTTTGTGTAATGAGAATGAATTATGTTTTCAAAAGAAAGTGAACTGCTTTGGAGTTGGAAAAGAGTAAAGCAAACCACTTTTGGAAGGACTATGATGTAAAATGCCGCACCACGCTTACAGTGAATCCCCATTTCTTGGTGGAATCATGTGAAAAGCATATTGTTGACGAGAAAATGCATGCCATGTGATATAGTGAAGCAGAGACTAAAACACAAACGGCAGCTCACTTATTATGCTGATGATATAATTTGTTCAATTTAGTGTGTAGTTTTCCGAGCATGGCATATTATCATTTTGAGCATAATGATGTTTGTAAAGAGAAAAGAAACAAAAAATGGGAAAGCAGAGATGATTCCGTTTAAAGGAAGGATGATATGATATATATATGTACTTGGGAAAAAGTGAAATGGGTGGAAAAATTAGAATGACTAATCTTCCAAGTCTTATAGCAACTGTATGTGTACGTTTCATTTAGTGTATATTATAAGCAAAAAAAGGTATGCATAACACGAGTCTTGAAAAAAATATTGAAACATAAGAAATATATTATAGGAATTTGTAAATCTTCCAAACATATTCCTGTATGCATGTACTACATTGATAAACAGGACTACTACTAGTATATTTTCTCATCAATATGATGGATGAATACCAATTCTGTTGTAAACGTTACATGCACAAGTACTATTAGTCTAGACTCTTTCTCTCCTTTTCCCTCATTGGGGAAACCCGCTTTCTTCTCGTATCACAGCTTTTCTTGCTTTCACTGTTTTCCAGAGAAGAGAAGTAGCCTTCTCTTTTATTGCAACACTCAAAACCTATGTGTAAACTGATAGTGAATTCAAAGTACGTATTAAGCAAGCAAAACCTTTCTGTTGTTGTTATTAGAACAATAATATACACAACATTTTGTCCTGTTTGTGAGTTGAGGCACATTCAAAAGTATACATTGCCTACTACTGAGGTTTGTTGAATACATGTTCAAGCTGTGAAGGTATACAGTGATATCATGAAAATACTTTCTACTAAATACATGAATTTGATATACATATGTATATAGGGTATTCTGCATTTGTACATTTCATTCATTTCACAAAACACTGTTATCTCTTAGAGTGAGCTCCTCTTGCAATCTTTATTTCTGCGACTTCTTCCATCGGGAAAGTACAAGCAGAAAAGTTTCAGTTTTCCATGCAAAAACTCACTACACAAATGCTGTACATATGCTCATGTATATTTATATGAATATGGGTTGTCAGATAATATTAGGTAAGTGCTATTTTCTGAATATGTATAATGGAAGAAAAGGACTGAAATGCGGAGAAAGGCTTTCACTTTGGCACATTTAGGCATACATGCTTTCAGCTTTCATATGTTCACTTTTTTTTCTCTTTCTGTCTCTAGATCTGCTTGTTTGGTTTATTGGCTGTTTCTCTATATATACTAGTTCGGCTGCTCATGGGACTACTGTGTTGTGTGAGTGAGACTAGGTTTGCACGGGAAGTGGCATGTTGAGAAGCTTGAAACGTCTGGTAAGACGAAAAAAGCAAACTTATAGGCTTTTGCTGAGTCGCTGTACGGGTACCATCACCACAGCACATTTTACTTACCAGAGTAGTTGCGAGGCAGAGAGAGTGCGAGTGAGTATAGAAATCGTCGTCGTCCTCCTCCTCTTTGTCGACTCGCACAAAGTAATCTGCAATCTTAGAGAAACCAAGCATAAGTGAAAGTTGTAAGAAAGGCAGATGAGAAATGAGTAGTTATTGTAGTGGTAGTGGAAGCACTGCTGGTGGTGGTTGGTAACCATCCAAAATCGAGGGCTTACAAAAAAAAACTTCCAGTATTGGTAGAAAGTAGTAGTAAGCTCTTCTTGCGTTTCATTTTTCAACATACCACATCCATGTGTATATTTGACTGACTTGGCTATAATAATATTATTGTGCATGCCTGCAACCCGAGGCCCTGTTCAAACAACACGCTGCTGCTACCACCGTCTCGCATTATCATTACTGTAGTAGTGTGTGGTGGGACTCAGTGGTTGCCTGTTGACCCTGCTACGACAGTGTATGTCAGTGCCAGTTTTTATTCTTCACTAGTCAATATTATTAGCCACACACGGTCACACATTCCATTTCATTCTTTCATTTTTTTCTGTATTTTTCCCACATCAAATACTTTCTTGTTTTAACCAACTGAATACGTCTTGACGATGATGGTCGACTTGCTCATTGCTCTCACTTCTACTGACTGGGCCGTTTCTTTACTTCTCATAACATGAAAGAATCCACAAAAAGTTATTATTATTCAGTAAGGAGTGTTTATTACCGAGTGTGTACGTGTGTGCTTTTTGAAGAGAACTTTAGTGCTTTCTTGCTTCGAGTGTATTGAAATTCTTTATGCGATCCTCGAGGATCATTTCTCATCTGATGGCAATGATTTTTATCCAACCTCTTGAAACGAAATAAAAATAAAAGATAAGAAGAAAAGGAACAATCTACTCGTCTAGTAGTGGGAAAAAAAAGAAGATGATGGAATCATAAAACTTGGCTGAATAATAGTCATGTTTGATGGTGGTGTTCGAGGTGAGCATTTGAATGTACGAGCTAACGTGCCTCCTGTTTTTTTTCTCTCTCTTAAGCTGGAAAAGACCGTCACTACTAGTACTCGCCTGACTGCCTGTTGTAGTGAGTGAGTGAATGAACGAGAAAAAAAAAGTTGCTTTCACCATCGATTCCACTTGATTCAGTCACTCAGCTCAGCAAAAGTAAACCATCTCTCGCTTTCTCCCTCTCTAGCTGCCTGTTAACTTGATGTAGTGCTCCTACCAAACTTCTTTTCACTTCCCGTTTTATCGTGTTGATGTCTACTCGGATTTAGTATTTGCCTTTCAGGCATTGTGTAAATTAGGGAAGCGAACCAGAGATAATCGGATTAAACGGAGCGTAGTCTGAATGATTGTGACTTTTGTTGCCTCTTTTCTCTCCCTTTGATCAGATGTACTTTTCATGTTTTTCGGCTAAATCAGCATGAGATACATTGCCTATCATATGATTGTGTAAACTTTTTTTCCTCTACTTTTTTTATTTAACTTTTCATGTTATTTCTATTTCCTAGAAGCAAATATACCATTTAACTTTGACTCTCTGACAGCCATTCAATTTGTTGCAGCAACTTTTCGGATTTTGTTGTTGAATAGAAATAGGATATTCTATGTACATATTATGTAAGTGAGTGTGTGTGAGAGAGTGTATTGTGTAGTTAATTAATTTGATTTAAAAAATCCCCATCCTTCAAACTCCGTCCAAAGTTATGGTTGCTGTTATTAAAATAATCTGGATGATTGTGGGTTTTCATTAGAGTTCTGAAAAAGGCAACAGCACACTCACTTTTAATTTCTGTAGCAGCGTTGAGTTGCATACACCAAAGATGTGAAAGTGCATGCAAACCAAATACTCTCTCCTATTAGACTATGAAAACAAAGACCACACTCTCTAGGGTTTGCTTGATGCAATCCCTTTGAGTTGAATGAAACCCTATATTATATAAGTACATAAGTAGTAGTTGTTGAGTTGAGTACCTTAAATTCACATTCATTGAATTTCGTTCTGTTCACAACGCTTTGTTAAAATTCTGGAAACTTTTATTCATTTCCCAATATTCCTCGAGCTTTTATTACGGATATGGTGTTCATCGTTCTGAAAGTGAATTTCCAGATCATTTCATGTGACTCTCAACTTGATGTTCTCCCAATGTCTTTGACTGAACCAAGAAAAGTGAGCTAGCAAAAAGAGTACATACCTATAATAGCCATACATAAAATATGGATAAAATCATTAATAAACTAGTTAGGCTCCATTTCTTCCCGAATGAATGACTTGAGGCAAAGTTTATTCACAATGTGTTTTGTCAAACTACCACTTTTCCTCAAGCTGCCGGTAGTGGGAAGTGAAATTGATGATGTGAATAGGCTGCAAACTGACCTGGTTTGCTCGCCACTGGCAAAAACGATGAAAAAAAAATTCGATGGATAGGAGAATATCTGTATTATTCACAAAGTTCATGTGATTGTTTATCCTCCATTTATACACAGTCCAAATAAGGGCAGAAAGAACGTACCTTTCTTCCATCAATCCAACTGCAAAAAAAAGTCCAATTTACTGCGTCGTTGGATAGGATTGGAAAATGGACTGAAAAAAGGCGCTTGCCAATTATTCCAACGTTCTCGTCAGTCTAGAGTTCTCTTTGTTTTGCTAGTGAAGTGGCAAATGTAGAGTAGAATATTCTCTGGAACTAGTACATTTTACAGTTGCAGTAGTCGTTTGCTGGCGAACGACTCATTAAATGCAATGATATTGTTGTCATTTCATGCCATTCCACTGTATAAAACCAGAACAAATACACTATTCTCTGTACAAACTTTTGTGGCGCGTGTGAATTGTTTTAGACATTGAGAAAATATCCGGCAGAAACATGCAATAAAATTTCTATATAATATACTATTGTAAAAACTACGTATAAACTACCTTCTGCTGCAGTTTATACCTAAAAACAAACGTAAGTGAGTACAAGCACATTCTCAGTTGATGCCTAGTGTGAATTCGAATCCCATCCAAAACCAAATGCTACGTACAAAAGCACTGGATATACAACAACACAACCAATGTGCATTTTAGTAATTCCAGTTTCCAGTCAACTTGAATCCAAAATATATATATAACAACAACAAAATGGAAGCAGGAAAATGGCAGATTGATCATATAGATTTGCAGAGAAAATTTGAGTTGTTGTAATGCTTTAAGAAAGATGTCATTACATTGTTACGATTATTGTGCTGAAATTCCACCGGACGAGCTAGGCAAAATATTATGCCATTTTAGTTGGCTAATCGAGTCGCAAAAAAATGCAATGAGGATTCTTGGACAAAGAACAATTATCAAATGAGAAAATTTCGTGCTCATTCCAATCTCGTCGTATTTGCAGCCAGTCAAGTTCTCATGTACTCGAATCACGAATAGTACGAACAGCAAACGGGTGCATATTTCAAGTAATGGTAACATCAAAGCTTTTCAGTTGTGTGAAACAGATTAAGTTTGCGTCAAAACACAGTCATATTATGCAAATACTAGAATGTTTGAGGTGCTGATCGTCCAACACTCGCGACTGGTGAAAGTGGAGTACAACCGAAACTAAATTGAGCTAAACCTTTTTTGTTGTTTTCCGATAAAATGCATAATGCAATGAAACACGGCAGAAAATCAAATAGCTCCGTTTTTAACTTTCCTCCTAAAAAGGAATTGCCACTCAACGACCACACCATAAAAGCCATTACATCAACAACTACAACAGCAGTAGACCGCACAGTAGCTATTAATGTTGATATTACAACACCAATCTTTTACATACTTCCTTTCAACTCCACGATGTGAGCGGTGTAAAGTGTAAACTTTCACAACACTTTCTGTTCGTTCGCAACGAAAAGATCCAAAAACGGTTGTGTTTGTAAAGCATACTTGTGGCTTGTATTTACACAGTGTGTAGCTCGTTTTGTTCACTTTTTATATGAGTTATATACACGTGTAAAAGTGCTTTGATTAAAGTGTGCATCAAAATAAGTGAAAAGCTCGCATTTCTTCTTATCGGACAGGCTCACACTACATGAAAGTGCCGGTCAGGGGAAGCTCATAATTTTCCATTTAACGAATAAGCTGAATGAAACTCTTTTACATGTTGACATTTTCCAACAAACAGTGAAAAGCCCAGAGCTCATTATGATCCAAAATGGCCATTCATGCAAAACGATCACTTTATGTTGCAGAAAAGTTTCGCTGATAACATGGATGCCCTTTTCAACTGCATAGATGTTTTAAGATTGCAAAGAATTTTCTTTAACATTTATTTCTACAATGAAAAAGTGAAAGTACTTTTAATGTAATTTATCTGAGATATAAACTTGTTTGTTCCATTGGTGCATTGTGAGAAATGTTTAAAGCTACACACTCTAGTACCTCGAGAAATACCTTTTGGATTGCTTTATGTGTGCTGTTACCATAAAACGCTTAAGAGACGCTCAATTTTCTTGTTATCCCAACTTTAAACCGAATTTGTTCAGCTCCGCTTTCCTCCTCTTCTTTCAGAAAAGATAGTAGTAGTAGCAGCAGCAGACAACCTAGCGAGCCATTTATCTTGTCGCATGTTTGCGCTCTTAGGATCTCTTTCTTTTCATTCATTCCGCCATATTTGAGCACATGAATGTGAAAAATGCCGTTTTGAAAAGGTAGGAGAAACCCAACTGAAATCTGAAATGATAACAACCAACCAGTTAAGCATATTTGTATTTTAAAAATTGAAATCAAGAGTACCTTTGGTTTCATTTTTTCAAAATGCTTACACAGCCAACTTTTAGTAATTCTACTATTGACTATCACACTACTAAAATCTTTCCTAAAACATATCCAGTAATATAAAAAAGTGAGACCTTCATATACATGTTTGTTATGTAGATTTGGGAATATTGTTTCCAATTAAACAGATTCAATAATTAAGGTTAAAATCTTTTGCAAAAAAGATACATTATCAAAAAAAAAAACGGCTACTAAAACTTTTAGCTACAAAGTTAGAAATCAATTATATTGCGGAGAAGGATACTTTAACGATACTGTAGAAAAAAACATTAATACATACAGAGACTATTTACAATATGGAGTTCCTGATTGATCTACCTTAGCAGAATACTTATCACTTTTCGATGTCGGAGTCACAACTTAATGTGATCCCAACGTGCAACGCGCCGCAGCTAGTGTGAGAATGATTGGGGTACGTCCCCTGGGTACTCACGGTATGTTGTTATCTTTACTTAATACGTGCTAAAGTCTTTGTTCATTACGTTTTAAAAACTGCATACATGTTACACTTTTTCAAAGGGGTATTTGTTATTTTAGTTCTCCAGAGTCAGAGCTGAGATTTCTTTGAAAATATCTTCTCTGCATGCATACTAAGCGGATATACTCAAATGTAAACTATTTTTTCCTTTAGAAAACCATCCGATCCTAATCGGTATGACATGAATTTACTTTAATAGTGTGGTCATATTTTATTCTTGACTAAATATCTTCTATGCATTGATATTTGAAATTAGCATCAAGGGAAACTAGAGTTAAAACTTATCGATTTTAAATGTTCACAACTTATCAATCAACCACTAAAAGATTAAACCTACTTTGTACCATCACTTTGTATCTTTTTGTGAAAATAATCGTAAAACTCTCACCCATTTTTTTGTTAATGTAGCATAAACACGGAATACAAGGCAAAGGAAAACGAGCTCACAGTATTATTATTATTATGGTGCACGCAAGATCTCATCTTCATTTTCATCATGCCATTCAAAGCTGAACAGCAATGGCGGTTTGTGTGTGTGACACACACTTTGTGAGCAATTGCACACCAAACTACTTATTTGCTTCCATGTACACTTTCATCCAAAAGATTCTTCTGCATGTAGTGGACTTTTTATGCATAATAGTAAGGGAACCAGTTTTGTGGAATGAGTTCTATGCAATATGATTATCCTGACCTTGAAGAGTCGTTTCCCACTACAACCTACCACTATACTTTTGTACAACATGCATGAGCAAATAATAACATACTATTATTTATTCCTCACAGTTGCTACAATAAGTCTTGAATGATGCCACTGCTACATTCCAAAAAGCATTACATAATATTTAATTTTATGTACAAAAATGTTCCCATATCGCATTGTTAAATGCAACAGAGAATATTAATAAGCGTGCATAGTTATTTGTCATGAATGCTACACAACTTTATAATATTACACCACCAACACGAGCATCAATGTATGGCAAAATATCCGTCAGCGTGCACTTGTATTCATACCCGATTTATATAGTTCCCCTGTGGAATTTAGTGGTAAACTCGGATCTAAAAAAGTTTGGTGATGCCGGATAATGTAGTTTTATTTATTTTGTGGAGAATAATGTGTCGAGATTCCAACTACCATTTGTCTTGCATGCATGTGTAGGATTTCACACAACTCATGCATCTGATTCGAAATGGCTCATAATAGGAGATTTAGATGCGTATTCAACATTGTGACAGTGTTGGTTTATGCAAAATACGTCTTCTAGGTGTACTAGTAGATTAAAAAGTTTGCTCAGGTGAAGTTTCTTCCTTTCAAAATTTGAAAAAGTGACATTTATTGGTAACTCACCAACTAACAGTGTTCATACTGGTAATGTGTATGTGCATTTGTACCATCAAAGAAACTTAAAGTCATTTTAAACGTGCTGCATTTATTGCTGTGTAAATACGCAGAGTTTTCTTTTGCAAATATTTTTGCATGCAGAAGAGGTATTATTCTTAAGGCTGGTTTTTACGAATGAATGTTTACATTCATGGGAACGCACTGCAAATGGTTGACATAACTGGTATTCAATTTTATGAATGGAAATTTCAGGTGTTGTGACCCTTGTCTCAGTGGTCCAACTCGACCAATTGACTCATGAACTCGGCATTGACATTGCCAGTTTGGCTAACAGCAATAACAACGAAGGTGACCAAACACCAGGTTCACAGCTCTCTGGAGGAACTGTTGAAGAGCTTCCTCAAATCAGCTTAAGTCAACAGGATCGGGAAAGGCTTCGGAGGGCTGCTCACATTCTACGACAGAGACTGATCCTCCGTCTCTGGCTGGATGACCACGGTTTAATGGATTATGCACCCAAGTGAGTCATAGAGTCTCTGTAAATACTTTGTCATGAAAGAGCTTTTCTTATCTGCTGTAGATATGTATTCATCAAATTTTGTGTACAAAATGTACATAAAAAACTATATTATTCTTCAACCCAAGCAAATAAAAATAACTTTAATATCAAACACACACAAAGCTCAGTTCAACAACACAACAACAAACAAGTCTCTATATTATTAAAAATGTTATGTGATCTTGGTTTTCTTCAATCGTCTCACTGTGCTCCGTATATTAGGTAAAAAGGGGTAGTTGGTAGCGTAGTAAACAGAGATTTTACTCTGGATGCATATGGTTGAATTTTTTTTTTAAACTTCATGAGAATGTGTTACGGTAGGTCTACCAACAATAACATTGAACATCTTTGAGACAGTACATGCTCCTATTGTGTTCTCACCGTAATGAAATAACAGTTCAGATAATGATAATTGAGATGACGCGGAGTTCATGGATGCCATTTTGTTAACTAACAAGTTTTACTCGAGCTTTCGATTGAAAACAGTTCAGAGTCCATGTGAGGCATCACCACAACGCAAAGGGCTTTAATATCTCAAAAACTTTTTTTTCAACACACATAATATGATGACAGTTTCAGCTTATGCATTGATGATGTTGAGTAGACATCATGCATCATATGCTCTTATGATGCTTTCTCTAAAATTGTGCAGATCATAGTCTTCCAAAATATTGTAAATCTAACGTACGTGCATTCCATATTATGTTTTGCATGGAGCTCACCACTTTCTCTAACTGAAAAGTAAATACCGGGTGGATTTAACGAGCTCAGTAGTGATTTATAGTTAGAATGAAACAGTTGGTGGTTCAAAACCTTTGCGCAAAAAAATGTCACTCGACTCTGTGTCAAAGTGAATGAAGATAGAATATGAGTGAGCTTGGGCTGGGCTGGCGTAACGATGCCCTTGTAAAAAATTTAAAATGATCTTATAGAAAATATTCAAGTAGAATAAAAAAGGCAAATCAATTAGTTAAATTATCGAAACCAAGCAATGCAATACTGAAAATGTGCTCGCAAACTACGTGTTAATTTCTTGTTTAGGTTCAATAGTCTTGGGGTAAACTCCATAGAAGACGCGTACTGGTTTGAGGACTTGACCAGATTACAAGACGCCATCGGAGAAAAAATTGTTCCAATGTGGACATTGGCAAGGCAAACTCTTCCATCAGGTTTAGCTGGACTTGAGAGTTTAAAAAACAGTCTGTGGAATAGGATTATTGGGTTGGATCATCAGTCAATTTGGAACACGTGGGGTATGTTGAGAAATTACCTAACCGTATCTAATTTACCTAATTTACTCTACAAACTACATATATGTTGTAGCAAACGTTTCCAGTGAAATTTTTCCGATATAAATAAGTCTGTGCAAGTTTCCGTAAAGAAAAATATTCTGAACATTCTAAATCTTATCCTTCACACATTCGCTAACGTAGTCATTTTCTGAGAATTATAGACTGTTGTTTTCATTTTCTTTGTCAAAGCTGTAATTTTTAAGTGCATTTATTCATTAATGATATATTGTCGATAATTTGGAGCAGTTTACGATCTCTTAGAATAGATTCTTTTGTCACAGTGCTATCATGTGAAAAACATTTAATACATAGGTACATATAATTTACCAATCAGCAACTGCTTTAACAAAAAAAAAATATTAGTTGACAATAATTGTAGTAGAGTAGAATATAATAAATATTTTTGTAAAAATAGTATATACCCAGCTTTTACCAATCTTTGCTAATACAGTGTCAATCTCTCTTATCTCTCTGCACACAGTTACACTGTTTTGAAGGGTAAAATTACTATACACTTGAACTGTTTGATTGGTTCAACTTCATCTCTTTAGAAGTGTCATGCTGTAATCAGTAATGTTTTTATTATTTTTGTCTGGCACTGACCAAGAAGCGATAAGACTAAAATAGTCGCCACATAGTCGCTCGTAGTATAAATTTTGTAAACCAGGAAGAGCAAGCTATGCTAAACAGATATATAGTAACAGTTGCAACAATAGCCTGTATTGTTGGCTCAATTTGGAGAGTAGGAATTTTTTTTATGAAGTATAATTGTTGGCTTGTATCAGGGACGATGTTACTGGTCACACTAAGTGTCGCTGGTTTTGGAGCAGTTGCCTCTTATTTTCCACAAGTCCTGGATGCTAAACAGGCAATCTTACAGTACGTTTCTGGAAAGTTTACCTTGGCAAATAACTGCCAGGTCGAGTTTGATTGGAACGATCCTGTTCCAGTCGGCCAAACCGTGAGCTTCTGCATTCGGGTGAGTGTCGTAAAGCAGCAAAATAATAATAATATTATTATAACATATAGCTGACCTCTTTCCCATTCATAAAATGGATATGTAGACATATTTTCATGCAGAGACAAATTATATAGTTCTACCAACGTCGCGGCAAGTGTATTTTTTAAAAAAATTCCAAACATATTTTCTGAATCTCTATGTATTCAAAAGACCATTTCGCAAAAAATTAGATTTTTT
>JAHZMZ010002707.1:0-23303 GCA_027743805.1 Lepidocyrtoides sp. E14 | reverse complement strand
TACAAAAAGAAAATGCACAATAACGCTTAGCAAAAGATGTTCAACCCGAATGGGCTGTGGCTGAATTGTCAAACGGTTCAAAAGTGCAAATAGAAAAAGAGAAAGAGCTTATGTCAGCTCACAAAAAGTTCTCAATTATGCATACTAAATTTATTTTAACCTGTTTAGTCAGTCGAGAGAAAAATTTTTTGTCACAGTGCAAACTACTGATGGAAGTTCTATTAAATTACTTTTATACAAGAGAAAAGTTATGTGTCCACTGTCGCATTCAATTCTACACCATTCTAACTCACAAAAACATGCTGTTACGAAGCAAATTACGTAAAATATATTCAGAAATCCTTTTGTACGAAGTGGCAAACAATATTGCCAACATAAAGAATGCTGTATTATTCATGGGATACCTACAAAAGTACATAATATGCATGTGAATAAATAGAAAGCAGAATGAACTTTTTACAAAAACGTAATCGGGTAATCATTTCAGTTTACTTAAATTACAGTGTTTTTGCAATTAAATCATGAAAATACGGTTTGAAATGAATAACATAAAGTCCCTTTGTAAGTAAAGATGTGGTGGCTTTGGCATCAATTGAGAAAAGTTGATTTTAAAATGCACAAGTCAAAATACGAAAAGATCTTTGTTCCGAATTATAAATCTAAAGAATTATACGCCACCTCATACTTGAAAATCTGATTTACTTGTGCATTCTGATTTCACAAAAACTACATAAACCTACAAAAGAATTCCATCTTTTTGAACAAACGTGTAATTTTTAAATTATACAATCTGAGCACAAATCTAGTTTTGTGTAATATCCAGTTCACACAGCAGCACAGTAAGCTTCATCATCCTTATTATCTACTTCTGCTGCTTTTCATATTGTCATTATATTATCATAAAAATCTCTTCTGGAGAAGCAGCTTTTATACAACTCTGATTCTGACCTTGGAGATTCTACATCTCAAACAGAACTACTATTTACCACCATACCATCGCCACCACTAGACTATATGATTTCGTTTGGCCGCTTGGATTTAAAACATAAAAAAACATAATAGTAACAGGTAGGTAGGTTGGGCAATCATTTTTGTCGGAATGTGTAATTTGTGGATCATATAATTCAGGTAGGAAAGAGATGGGAGGACAGACAAAAACAGCATGGTCTCTTAAATGTCATCCTTAATTCTGTCATTTCTCTCTTTTCTGTAATCTTTGTTATTCCTTCAAACTGTTCTCCACGTATTTAAAAGAGATGCGGGATAAAGGCAAAGTGATGGAGAGATGAGTCCGAGAAGAGACGAGATACTCTTTTTCTGTAAAAATACACATTGTAATACGTAGATTCACATAAAACTAAGTAAATTGGTGTGTAATGATGAAAATCATGATAGTAATTTGAGTTCCTATGAATATGATCTAGTAGAGAAGGAGGCAAGTGTATTAAAATGTATATATTTTCTAAAGACATTTATCCTTTATCCTTCAAAGTAAGGTGGTAGTGGTGGTGAGTATGTGACTGTGGTGGCATGCATATGGACATGCTAGTAGTGGAGCCGGCAGATATTTCAAATGAAATGATGCAATCCTACAAGTCAGGTAACTGGGTAGCTTTATTTTGTCTATTTATTGGTGTTGTATAATCTGGTTTTCTGGTTTGGTCGGTTTCATTTTTCAAATGAAAGCATCATGTAGAAGTAGTTATCATTATCGTCATCATAAAGTTCCAACCATGTTCCATATAGTTTAGCAGACAATATGGGAGCGACTGGACTGGACTCTTTAGAGTCTTGGGCAGCAGGTAGCTGTAAAGGTACATACTCACAGATATGCGACAACAAGACGAAACTTTAAAAAGTCAAGATTTTTGTGCATTTTTTTGTACCTCACTTTATACTCTGTATTCAATTTTCTTTTTTGTAGTTAACAGGGTTATTCACTACAAGCTGTCTGTTTTTTTCTATTGAAAAGAAATAACTTGAAGTTGTAGAATCTTATACTAGATTTGGCTGCAGAGATAATTGAAAAATTAATCTTAATATATGACGATTATGTACATATAAAGTGCTGTATGTCTATGCATGCATGTTATGTGAAACCTGCTAGATAATTGGCGCAGTGATTATAATACCATTAAAATTATTGCGGTCGTACAATTTCCTATAATATGTTCCTTATATGACAAAAATCAAAAGAAAATAATATTAATTTTGAGCTGACCTCTTCTTCTTGCATGCATTAATATGTTCATAATTCTGAAGAACTTTCGGAAAGCAAAAGGTGAAAGGCAAGAATCTGCTTGCTCAAGTTTTATTTTTTTTGATATAGTATGCAATATAATGCATTAGGATATATTATGTAGCTTAAACCTATTTCACGTGCAATATTGAACTGTCTTAAAGATCTCTCTGTCTGTCTGTCCGTATTGTATTATTGTATTCCAAGAATTCCCTTCGTTTTATTTCACCAAGTACAACTTTTCAACAAGTGTACATAGTGTAAGCTTCAAAGCTCACAGGAGGCGTTCCAACCAGATAAATTTTAATTTGTTAACTTAAAGAGACAATCATTTTACTTGTTAAATTTTTTCTTCTGTGCATGCAAGCTGGTCACGATTCGTTCTTTGAAAGAGGCTGTTACTTTAGATGAACTCGAAATGCACGCAATAATAATTATATTTCGATCTACTACTCCGAGGTGGTGGTGATATACTGCTACATACACTGCTGCAAGATACACGTACTTGATGAAAGGTAAGTATTTAAAGAAGCACTGGGAAGTACTAGGCAAGAAAAAAATCAACGCTTTCTTTCTCTACTTAAACTAACTCTCTTATTGAAGTACTTTGTCGAGGCACTTGTAAATTACACACAAGTGCATAATGTAGAGAATTGATGTGGGAAATCGGCAATCTTATTCTCCTGTGAAAGTAGAACGAACAACACGGCGGTATATACATGGTGGTAAATGTGAATGCATGATGGATAAATATATTTTTTCGTTTACTTGTCCAGTGTGAAATTGAAAGAATGGAGAGAGTATATTAGTAGATGTTGCAGTTTACAATTTTTTTGCAAGGGGTCGTCTCATTCCGCTCCTCATAAAAATTATTTTTAGTGCATCACTTACAAAATATGAAAGCAAGAACACATAACGTGAAATTTTTCTTTGCTCACAAAATATTCCGATTTTCCCACAGCTAAAGAACATAAAACGAAGCCTTGAGCCAAAGTAAATGTGCCCCTCTGACAGCATTTTTTTGTACACCAACGTACAATACTAGTCCGTCGACACCGCTCGACTTACTACTACTTACCACCAGCAGCATCACCACCAAATCATTCAGTACTACACATCATGGATTTTGGTTGTTCAAGTTGTAAGTCCAACATACCGCAAGCAAGCGACTTTTGCATTCGACGGTAACAAGATGAAGAGAACCGCTTTTGTTGTGAAAACACATTAAACCAGCGTCGTAAACTTTTTAATGAGTTCACCTTTTTCCCCAGGTGAAATGAGCTCAAGTGAAAAAGAAGGAAGGGAAATGAGCATACATGAGCAATAAATGTCAACATAGGTTTATTTCAAAGCATAACATAAAATTCATTGTCGGTTGCTTTTGTCTAAGAATAGGTGCATGTTACATTTTATAGGCATACAAGTAAAATACACATACAATTTGAGGTTGCTTCGGACATGTTATTTCACTGCTGCTTTGCTAGTATCTGATCTGGAGCGAGAGTGAGCATAATACATATTATTATAAATAGTAAATACAACAACACTCTTCTTTCACATTAAAGTAAAAACGAACGTAAAATATTTTTTCATGATATGATGATGACACGATCCGTTTTCCAGATAATATACTTTATAGAGCAGTGAAATTTTTTGATGAAATGTGTACAAGAGAAAAAAAAATCATGTTTTTAATTTTATTACTATCTTCTTTTTCTCCCGCAATGAAAATCTATATGGGCGAAAAGCAATTGGAAACATGGGAAGAGAGACGTTGACAATTCAACATCTCGGCAAGAAATAATAAACAAAGAAAAGAATCAAAGCATTTTTATAGTTTACTACTCCTTTATGCGCCCATAGAGAGCATTTCAACTTGTTGAAAGGCAATTTTGGATTGTTGTCACACGTAAAAATAGATATTATATACTTGTGTCCATATTGATCAACGGTGTGCTCTTTACTTGCACCTATTTATTTTTATGTAACTCGCTGTTACACTGTGAGAGACAAAAATTATTACTTTTATTGTTTGTCATTATACAACTACTGTTCCGGTTTACTGCTTAACCGACTGGTTACAATATTATATAACCTTGATCATAGATCATGTTACACGTTAAATATGTAGCAATGCTCTTAAAATGAGTACGTTTTTGATTTTTTTTTTAAAACCTAACCAAACCAAGCGTTTTTTTTTCTGGGAGCAACTTTTACAACGAAAATTAAGCTCTATACAGTCGTGCCGTAGAATCCAATGTCGGGCGGGTAAAGAAACAAAAATAATACGGTTACCTACACTGCTGTTTGTAAAACTTTTAATAAGCAAATTGAAAACAATGCATGCATTTTACTTTAAAATAAGTTTTCCACCATCCAGACCAGACCTCTTTCTCGCAAAACACATTTTTTTTTCTACAGAAAAAAGATCGTGCCGTATATAAACGTGGATTTTTTGGAAGGGGCTCTTTAAATTCTGAGTTTTAAGTACGTACGCTTTTTTCTTGTGCGAAATAAATCACATTGTAAAACAGAAACGACTCGTGTGCTGACAACTTGGTGATATATTAACCACCAACGAACGACAGTTTTAATTAATTCAATCACCATACCATACACCGTCTACCATGCCTTTTCATTCTGGTTGTTGTTGAAAGACCTGTTTAGCTATCGATTACTTGAAGCTTTATTACCAATGTCTTCTGAGTCAATAAGCGTTTATTCATGATTATTGGGGATTCTCAACCAGACCATGCAATAAAAAGGTAGGATAGTGTATTATGGTTGGAGCCAATATGAATATATCATAATATTTATACGGAGTGTGCAGGCAAGGTACACATGACTTATTTGCATATTTTCATACGAATGGGAAGATTTTAAAAGCTAATTGCACTCAAGATAACAAATTAGTATGATTTGCTCAAAGCCACACACAACGTTGTAATATCATTCACGCTTTCACGATGCTATATTCCAACTTTTATGAATGAGCTGTTTTCTTTCTTCTGTTGTGTGGTGGTGCAGAGTGCGCGTACTGAACAAGAAACAATTTATGACAAACGATTTTCTTTTCTTCTACTGGCAAACTATCAGCAGAAAACTGTTCTCTTGCTAAATGAGTTTTCGGTATAAATGGTAAATTTCCACTTGCTCAAGTACATAAAAGGCGCATATAGTAAATAATAGATTATATGTAGTAGTGTGCTCTATATGTATATACAGTAATGGCATATTTGTAACCACTTTGTTAAAATTTACAAGATCTCACAAGACATCAAGGAGTCTCTTCAGTTGCACTGTTGAATTGGTGAAGGAACACAACAAGAAATAAGTAAGTATATTTTATTTACATCGTTCGTTTACTCATTGCTTTTCGTTGTAGTAAGTCACGACGAATCTTAAGAAAATGCTTTGTGAGTGTTATTGGCGACTTCTTCTTTTCAAGCAGGCGTTTTTACAACGACGTTTGCAAGAGTAACTTTTTAGGTCTGAAGAGGATACCACCGTCATCGTCGACTTGATCGTTAGATATATTAAGATTATTCTTACGCCCTTGTACACTACAATTCAAAGAAAATCCATTTACTCTGTGAAGCCATTTTGAAATTAAATGGGTTCTTCTACTAAAAATTTGAAATAATAATATTGGAATGGCCACACAGCATTTTACTTTTTTAAAAAGAAAAAAAATGAGATGAGCAAAAAATAAGTATGATCACTTTCATAAAAAGATGTACACACACACACACATTTACCGATGCAGAATGAATAAAAAAGTAACCACCACACGACAGGACAGCAGCGCAAAAATTGTATTCAATAATACAATGCTGGCTGGTGTAATGATATGGGTACACAAGCAAAAGGTTGAAACAATATTTCATTCTGATTTATTTCCAGATTTATGAGGATAGCGCATACTGAGAGAAAAGCAGAATAAAAAGGATCAGCAGGCTTCCCATTAAATGGACATTATGTGTTTGTGAATACTTCTGACTGTAGTCCAATAGAATTCTTAAACAGTTGCATTCAATAATACATTCATACATCAAGTTCTTGACCAAAACATGCGATAAAATTATACAGGTCTGGTATTGTACACACGCTGTTCCTGTGAAGATAAAACCAGGGCTCGTTACTCTGAGAATGCCAAGTTGCCGGGAGGTAATAATCTTGAGAAAGTCACCATCAAGAAGTATTTCACATTAGATGTAGATCATAATAGCACTGAACAAGGTTTCACGTTGTGCATTCAGAATTATTCATGATCATCATCATCCAAAATACAGCAGCAGCCAGTCTACAAAATTATTACACCATGAAATCCCAGATATGAATTTTTATGCGAATATGAATTAATGAATGAATGAATCTCTCGCCCGTGAGTGCAAGGTTGTGAAACCACATAGTGCAAAAGTAAGTTAGAAAAAAACAATTTAAGGCAAAGTATATACATAATCTATGTATATATCTTGTAGATAAAATGTGTGATTTCAAAAATGTTGAAAAATTGCTGCAGTAGTTCTACAAAAGCCGTATTATACAAAGTTAATGATACCTTGTCTAATAATCATTTTTAATTTTAATTTGCGACTTTGTGATATATGGAGAAAAAACAGGTGAAAGTAATTAATATTCATTAAAAATCTTGTTACACAGTAAAGTTGCCATTTTTACTAATTAAATAAATTTTAGCCAAGCCCCTAGCAAACAGCTACTACATGGATTTTACTCCTACAAAAACTTCCCCGTTGTCTATACGTCGTGTCAGTAATTAGGAACTTGGCATTTGGCACCTGCCCGCCATAACCAGATTTATTTTTAAATACATTGCACTTCGTTTATATTATTAACACTAAACTTCCGTTTTATTTATGCTTGTGTGCTATCAACCAACCTTAAAAATGATAACTCAAGTCGCCAATCATAGGAGGAGGAGTATAATAGAGATTCGAATAAATATGGATACCTATTTGACTGCATGCATTTATTGGAAACTGCGAGTTACTTTTCAAAACTATTTCGTTGAAATTGAAGGGAATAAGAGATAGCAGCTACATCATGCCAGCCTGCATCAATTGATCGCAAACGAAGCGTCCATTAAAATAAAATCCTGCGATATTAGATAACACCCTTTTCAAGCACTTGCAGTATGTAGTAATTTAAACAGTTTGAATTATCTCCTGAATTTTAGTGCAAGAATTTCCAATCTGAACACAACTAGTTCAGCTATACCTACAAACTTACCGAAAAATTACGTTTATTGATGAGATCCAAAATCCAATATACATGCAATTTTTGCCTGTCGCGTCAAGATACCTGCGCATACAAACATTTAAAATATTCAGACAGAAACTCATCGTAAAAAGCACACTCATACACAAAATGGGCTTCATTATTTTTTTTGATCTTTTTGGTCAGCTCTTCTTTTTTTGAGCCCAATTCCATGACTGATAGTTCAAGGTGCTCAAATCGAGTCATGTCGTGGTCATTTTATCCTCATCACTTCACTCCGCCAGAATCATCATCTTTTAAATTCATCGTCATCACCATTGTCGGAAAATAAATAAGGGGCAAGAGCACAGAGCAATTGAGAGAGCGAGTAAATGAAAGGAAGGAAAAAATTGGAGAGAGAGAGAAAAAAAGAGGGATAATAAAGGGAGCCATGCGAAAAATGTCGGAGCACCTATAATAACAATAATAAGGAAATAATTGGTATGTAATTTAGCAATAGTTGCTCGCGCCCGAAAATTTTAATCCACATTGCCGGTTAAATCACGATTTCTCATCGGCGCATCACGACAAGGCGAACTATATTACAAGCAAAAAAAATGCACCAACAATACAATGCACCAGAAAGACTCATGATAATAATGAAAACTAAAAAAAGAGGAAAATGCATGCATATGAATAAAACGTAACAACAAAAAGTGCTTCGAGTAAAGACTTTTTTAACACTATATATAAATAAGTATATATATAAGGAGAGCAAGGTATATACACAATTTAAAAGTTTCTAACATTCTCTCTGTGAGGATGATCGTCGTCCGTCACTTACCAATGTAGTGCGTCCTCATCATATAAACGGAATATGAGGGCATTAAAAAGATATTTGTGGTGGAAGTAAGCGTGTCATGCTTTACTTTCTACGTTGACCTGTTGGCTGGTCGGTCGGATGCGATCATATTCTCATCATGATCGGCCAACGTTTGATGTTTTTTCCCCTTTTTTCTTATTCATTCCTCCGTCCAAAAAAATTATTGCCTCTCATCATCATTCAGAATATTCTGATTCATACCAGGTTTTTACATAGAGTCAGCACTTCAGCAGTGGTGGGCAGTAGAAAAAACAATAAACATTGTAATAAAAACTGAAGAAACAGTTCAGGTTTGCTTTGATTCTTTTAAGATCGCCATATACTTCAAGAAATAGCTGGTGGTGGTCAATACCAATAAAATACATAAATAGCAGGAGCGAAAATGCTGTAAAAAGAGAAAGAGAAAAAAAAGTTAAAGAAACAGGATAAAGCTCTAGACAAGTAGAAATTTAATGGAGCTACACAACTAGCTAACCAAAAAGATGTTTATGTTTACTTAAATTTTCAAGGTAAAAAATCCTATTCTTTGTAGTATCTAACAATTGGCTAGGTATACATATTATGCATAATATATCTGTGATATATGCTGTTTTTTTATGCTGCTGAAAGTATATTATGCATATGAATGAAGTTAATGGTTGTTAATGCAAGTACTCATTTTGTCTTTGCATATCACATGAAGTTCGATTCGGTTGTCTTATGCTCATCTTTGCTTTGCTCTTAAACATTAAAAAGTGAGCGAGCGGAGCCATTCCATTATCGTTAAGTTTTTTTGTGTTGTTTGCTTCAGATAATAGCCATGCACGAAATGCATAATATTGCTAGAAAACTTGAACTGGATTTGTTGAACAATATGAGAGGAGTAGTAGTAGTAGTAGTAGTAGTAGTTTATAGTACAGTCCATGAACATGATGACGACGACGACGGTGATGACCGCATGGGTTTTTGTAGTTATAATATATGCAATCTTGTAATAATTTCTTTTCAAAAAAAGTTAGAGCAAATTAGCTGATCAACTAGAACCTGAAAATCGACCTCTTCTGTGCAATACACCTTTTAACTTCATCCTCATCATCACCAGTGCAATCATCAACCATCCACCGCCACCACCATACTACCACCAGATCCTGGTATTTTAAACGTTTACCCAGCAAGCATCAATGTTTATTGAGGATGGAAAAATAAAAGGAAAATCAAATTAGCTCACAATGGTCTCTCCTCTCATCATCATCAACTGTACCTTATAATCATCTAAACACTTTAACGGAAATCAACATAGAATCCAAACTACTTTCATCATCATACATAGTTTTCTTTCTACTCACTATTCAATACGCAATGGAAACGATACCGCCGGTCTGCTACGGTCATCACTTCACCTCCTCTCCATTATTGTGGCTAAACGACTGGCCAAAGTAAATCATTTACTCAAAAGTCAGTCACTCAAGAAGAAGAAGAATGAGAAGGTAAAAAGATTTTTTCCCGGCTATTGATACTAACACTTGCGTATTCAACATTTTATGTACAAATTACACATACCTTATACCACACCACTTGAAAACCCCTTTTGCGTTTCATTTTGCTCGTCTATCCATCAAAAAAACTAACGCGGGTGAATGGTTGAAGAAGAATAAACCGTCGTAAAGAGAAGCAAAGGGTAAATAACCATAACCAAATTGTTCTCATGCTCGCTCGCACATCAGTTAAAATATCTCGAAGATCATAATATTCATAATTGAGAAATGGAGTATATATAGTGTTTCCTTGAAAGATATTCAGGCACTTTGTATATTTACCCATTAAGTGTTCTGTATTTACCACTGACGGTGCTTCCTATGATTGAGGCATAAAGCCATAGTGGTAGACGGAAAATTGATAGTATATTACAAATACCTGATAGTAAATATTATGTGACGCTCAAAACAGAGACCGCATACTTTTTGTAGAAGATCACTTGAGAAACGAGTAAATCCTTTCTACTTTGAAATTTCCTTCCCCAAGAGACTTCAAGGAGCGTTACTAATATGGAATGAAGTCGTATTCTCTCTCTCTGCTCCTTAAGAACTTTGAATTCCTTTCCACTTAAAACATTAATTGCAAAAGTATGTTTTTACTTTCGTGTTTGAATAAAACTGTTTTCGCATTTATTGCCTTATGGAATTGCTATTTATTTTGCTCGTGTGTGTAGCTTTGTGATTCTACGGTAAAGTGATGTTTGGTGATGGAAGCATGTGGGTATTGTGAGAATTGAGGTGGTACTGAAATAGTCAGAAATGCTTGCAAGTTTCGTTACGTTAATTAAGATATAATTTGAGACTGGGATTTACTGTAATTTATTCATATGCATAGGGTACTTTGCGTGAAATAAGATCAAATTTTAGAAACATTTTAATACAAAATGAAGCATCATTTCGTCGTGTTAGATATACTTTTCCGACAACTCCGATAGTGCATAGTGCATGTTAGCATTCTGCTGTACTAATCCTTTTAGTTTAGATAATCTGCTGAACATGACGCATGTTCTGAGGTTTTTTGAAACAGTTTTCAATTTGCATAGTTTTATAAGAGTATTACTCACTTTTTTATCCCTATATTAATTGGTTGTCAATATAAAAAGTAAAAAATGCAAGTAGTAGCATGCAACATATCGCAGTTACTCATAAATGGCATGCTACTCATGTATTAAATTACAATTCTAGTAGCTTTGTCATAAAACGACGAATTTAATCCTATAATCTACCAAATAATGCATTACAAAAAGAGATGTTACGCTCAGTCTTATTCAGGCTTCACTTTTATGACATTGCATACTAATGGCCTCTGTGAATACTCCATATTTCACTTGGAGCTTCCATATAAAAAGTAAGAATTAAAAAATGCGAGTTGATACGATAATCATATAAAAAAAAAGGAAATGAGCAATGCAATATAGAATAAAGTAGCGAATGTTAATGCCTGGAATACGGGTTATCGCGCTAGTAAATTTTAATTACTTGCTGTTATGGGATAACCAGACTAAAATAACCAATCAGCAGTTTTTGAATGAATATGAATAAAAAATAAGAGGCACATGCAGTTTGTAAATTTTAAGATAATTTACGTACTGTGTAGACAGACGGACAGACGTAGCAAACAGCTTCATAATTTCGCTATAAACAATATACTTCTCAAAATCATTCTTGTAGCTTTACTTTGAATGATACAGATTAATTTCATGCAATTTAAAACTCGGTGTCACCTGGCATTCTAGAATAAAATTTTTGTATCATCTTGTTCCGTAATCATTTCTCTTTATATTAATGGATGATGTCCTTAAAAAGGCGGAAAACTAAAAACCACAAAAGAGCTTCTTTCAAGATACGCCTGTCAAGTAAAAACTTTCTCACGGGAGTTGTAGACTTTTCTGTTAATACTTTTTTTTACTTGTGAAGAAAAAGCCGACTTTTTATTGCAACACTGTTCTCATTCATATAAATAAATGTATCAGATTATTGAGAGCAGAGCAGTGGAAAATTAGTGCAACTTACGTTTAGTATAGCTTCTTGGAGAAATATCAAACTTTTTTTTTGCGCGTAGGTGTGAACTTAACAATGAAGATCACTACAAAAGTTTGTTGCACTGAAAACTTCCATAAATTTTCATTTTTAGGAAAAAAACCCTAAATGGGTTGTTGAGAGTGCCGCTGCTACATTCAAATGTTAGGGTACTCTGTTTTGATTTTTTTATGAATGAAATCATCGTTTGAAAATCTCAGTGAGACCAAAAGATTTTAGGTGTAATTTAAAGGATTTTGACACATTCAGACCAGAACCCCTTTTGTTGCTAGACTGGCTTACGCCTGCCTCCAAGAAGAAGGGGGTAGTTTGGATCAGTTGAATGGACTTGGCACATTACACATTTACTCTCAAATAGCCATGCATTAATAATGACATAATGAAAGTGTTATAATGCTCAAATTCTGGCAACAAGAACAAAAGGGTAAGCCACAGCTTTGTACACAATGTAAGTAAATAAGCCATCCATTGTCTCCTATATAATTTTACGCCTTAATACGTATAAAAATGTAGCATAAGCCGGATAAGTCCTTAATGGAGCACTCCACTTTTTGCTTACCCCTTTGAATTTGGGATCATCCATCCATAAAACAAGTAAACATGTTTCCATCTAAAATGACAATAGCATCTTATGAATATATACATATTATGCTCGATAATCTTTTACACAGACAATCATACAAGGTTTTGAGGATATTATTAAGTTCACTCCTTCAGGTTCAATTTAGTTTTTGTCAGTGTGAGAAAAAGGTTCATTCATATAAAAATGTTCCTTGTTGCTTTACCTGCACGAATTTGATCCCTTCTTTGCAAGGCATGCACATATTATTATTGTAAGTTTTTGAGTGCATCATTTCACACAAAGATGAGCGATACATTTTTACTTGATTTTACCACAAGTTATATCACACCTTAGAAAAACTTACAAACACAACATCACGACATAATACGTTTATCCTCAACCAGCCGCCAACCCCTTTCATGATTTTTCTGGACGAAGAATTTTTTTGAGGTTTTACTCATATTATTATTATTATTTCGTGAAAGGATGCTTTCAGGTTATCGTTGTACTTTCAGATTCCATTCATACCTTCCGTTGAGTAAACTTGAAATAAAATTCATTCATGATTTTTTCTCTTCCTTCTTTCACTCTTCTACGTCAAGACAATCGTAGAGTTTGGTGTAGTAGTAACTTTAAACATTTTTTTATGTCGAGCGGAACCACTCCTTTAATTTTTACGCTAACTATAAAAGCTATCCTGTATTTTGAATTGGAAATGGTAAAATTCCATTGGATTTTCTGAAGTACTTTGCAATGTACGTTGACTTTAGAATGTGGTATCAAACTGTTGAAATAGCGTTTTATGTAACATTAAAAATATTAATATACTGCTAGTTTAGAAAAGTAAAATTAACTAAAAAACGTCATTATCATCTCTGTGGTCCTTCTGTGTCACAGAAGGCATCTACCCAAACAGTCATGTTTTATTGTAAATTGACATGGTATTGTTTAATTTTTTATACATAAGATAAATGATAATATACAGTGTGATGAAATATCCCAAAGATACATTATGAATATTTTGTACATACTACTAACTATTTGAATGTTTGTGATGGAAAGATGTTCGTGTAAATTCAATGCTACCACACATGATAAATGTATGCATTTCGGATATTGAGTAGAAAAAATAGGCATTGTGAAGGGTGTGAAAATGAAAGCAATGTGAAAACAAGCATCCTCATCCATCATGCAATCAGCTTTGTTGAAACACTAATCCTACTATTACACCTTCAAAATCCACAAAATCATATCATGGAACAGTGATTCAAATTACTATGATTATATGAATAAAGATCCAGAACACAAGCATTAAATAAAGGTAGCATTTACGACGGTTGGAGCTCTGGGCTGGCCAACAACACGACGATTCACTTTGATTCACTCGTATGTATTTGTATTTTTCCGGCTGGTTGACCATTTTTCTTTCTATGAAAACTCGCTGGATCATTTATGGTTATTGTGTAATCTAGATTGTTACCTGATATTTCATTGTTAAAGCGATGTGATATGCTTTTTAGTGTTTGTTTGTGGACAAATCCACTTATCTGGGCTATTTGCATGGTTGGAAATTGGAAACAACAACTTGTCATCTAGAAGAATCGTCCTGGTCATACTCTACAAACTAATCATCGGATGCAATACCGAAAGAAAGAAAAAGATACTATCAACTACACTGTCTCTAATCAATAGCCGCTAATAAAAAAATGTTAAATTTTTGAAATTTTGATACTATTACAAGTAAAAGTTTTTAAAAAATCGATATGGATTTTAGAATGTATGTAATTTTCAGTTGCAAATGATTATTTGAGACCGCTGTCTGTTAAAAATTTACGTTAGCTATTTATTTTAACCCTTTTTTAAATTCCAAAAAAATAAAAGCATGTTTGATTGATTTTGTGCAATGCAGCATAATAAAATGAGTTAGTGTGGTTTAACATTTTGTCGTCACTCGTACATTATCGCCAGATGTATCTTGCTTTCATGAGGGATGAAGACATATTATAGCTTGTTCTCTCTGTAATAATGCTGTAGTTATAACTCACCGCATGGATCTGTATCTTAATTCAATCCTTACACCGATGATTGGGTCAGTATAAAATGAGATTTCTTCGGAACTCACACTATTCACTAACTCCCTCATCGTAATGAAAGGCTTAGAGGCTTCAAGCAGGGAATCCAGTTTACTGAACAGAAGCTGCATGTTTTACTGCCAATATTTACACATTGATCTTTTTCCTCTGATGGATGCTATTGTAGCCGAAAGGCTTAAATCATCATAATGGCACGGTACAAGTAACTTTGATCGTACAAAAGCAATTGGTGTATCAAGATCAGAAGGATTTATCAGATGCTTGTATCTCAAATTTATTTCAATAGACAATGTCGGCGTTATACCAGTTGGCTGCGTAAAAGAAGAAGTACATGGCAGCGGCTGCTGCACATCATACATCTTTTCACCAAACAGCTTTTACAAAACTACAATGAGCTCAACAGTAATTTTTATCACACTAAATCTTCTTATCAAACATGAAATCTGATTGAAAATTCCAAAATATTTACACGTATCCATTTCCACTCATCCATATTTTCAAATCCAAAAAGCTCATAAGCCACACAACTCCTTGTCGGTGTACATGACTTCAGTTTCAGTACATCCTAGTTAAATGCACATCCACATGCTGTGTAAATACATTGAGCGAGAACGAAAATACATTGCACTTGAGAATTTTGTTGACCCGTTTTTAAATAATGGTATTACTACTACTATAGCGTTATTTATTATTATTTTGACAGTTTTGCTTTTTGCTGCAAAAGTTGGTATTTAAAATTATTTTATGACAAATATTGCAATAAGGAACAATGATACTATGTTCCAGGAAAATGCCAACAAACCAGGCCTGATAACATCACTTTCTGAGTAGCTTGTGCATTAGAAAGAACATTATTGAAGGCAAAAATTCCTATGCATTATGAAAATTGATGAATGATAGTTTAAAATATACTACCTTAAAAATATAATTTATTTCATGAATTTTTTTATTATGCTTCCCTTGTTTATCGGTTCAGTTAACTGTTTATTTTCAAACAAAACCACACAAAAGAAACAAGCAATTCAATTTATTTATGGATGTATGTACAAGCTGTAAAATGAATCAAGCAATACGAATAAGCGCATTGGATAAGAAGAGACGAAGGGATCATCGTCATCATGATGATGATCGTTCCGAACAAAAGGAAATACATTGTGTTATGATCGGAAGAAGCGTACCGCAACCGCGTGCATGCTGTGCAACTCTTGAAGATCTGAGAAAGAAGAATAAAGACACTGTTCAATGATGGGGAGAGATCAGTGATAAAAGTAGCTATTGAAACATGACACATCAATTCAAGGAACTCTCTCTCACTCAGTACGAGTCAGTGAATGATCGACTTATCCGTCTTGTGACATGATGAAGCACACGGCAGGAGAAAAAAGGAGAGTAAAAGGACGTGTTTTGTTATTTGTACTCGGATGCTGTAAATAGTATTCTGAATTTGTAATTCATTCACATGATTAGATAGATCGAAAGGACAACAATGAAGAATAGATCAGATTAGGAGTGCATGCATAACAGTAACAGCAAGTGTTCAAATATAGCCATATAGAACGTGCATGAATCTGCCAAGATTGACATCATACAAATAATAAAATACACAAGGAAGAGAGAAATGTTTTTTATTTCGTTCGTGTTCCTATTTTAAGGGATGCTGCTTACTGCTTCTTTATACGAAATAATATTAATGTTGCCCAGCGTTTATGATGATGACGATGAGACAAAATAACTAACAGTGAAAAAGCTTTATGAACTGTATTGTCGTCTCTTTTAGCAAAATGCGTCGCAACACTTCAACTGTTAGAAATCCCCAATAAAATAAACGAACCAATTGTAAAAGGCTACAACATTAGTCTCACTCTACAGAGAGCAGCAAAGTGTGTGCACAGGCACAGAAGAGTAAATGTATGCAAACACACTCCTGCTGTTTTGCCAATATGGCAAATCAAATAAGTTCTCTGGTAAAAAGACAGACACCACCATCATGCATCATTCTTCTCTCATATTTCTCTCTCTCCCCTCAGTAAACAATCTGAATTATAAAAAATAATGGACGTGATGATGAACAATCCTTGGATGCCGACAACGTTCTCTTCAAAACTGAACAATAAAATGTTATAGAACACTTGTTACTGAATTCTGATTCGAGACTGGCTAAAAATACTATTTACAATGTCCTTATTAGTATGTATGTAGCGTATGGATTTTCGGATTGGATATGAGAGATGACGGGGATGGGGTTAGATTTTTAATATTTTTTTATGTATTATTACTATTAGATGGATGAACTAAACTGAATTCGATTGAGGATATGTCAAGCATTAAAAACGATTTTGAACTGACTGAGTGAGCTGAATTGATCTGCAGTGCAGAACGTACCTAGTAAACGGAAACTCATACCGCTTGCTGCTCTCAACTTTCTTGAATAAAGTAAGTGGGGAGTAGTAATAATAATGGTGCAATACTGTAAAAGATGCACATGATATTACCATTTTTCAATACAAGCTATGAATGCTGATGAGGTGAGAATTTTGAATGGAATGTGTGTGTACAATGTATGTAGTACTTCTTTAAGATGATGTGGTCTTCGTCACCGTGTGTCCCTTATATGGAAGTAATATACTAACCGAACGCGATACACTTTATCTTTGCTTTGGTTTGGTACTTTTGGTAAATATAGCACCAACTTTGGCAAATTATAAATTCAGAACATGGAGTCAACTAACTCATACACAGTTAGCGATGAAAATCAGCCCAAGCTACAGTGTATTCCGTCGCTGTCATTTTCGTCTTACTTTTTCTTCTCAGCCACATGTATTTTTAACGATGATGATATACTGCTACAAATACACTTCTCAGATGAACCCCAAGATCGATTCGTCGTCGTATTCACGGGGTTGAGAAGAAAATGGGATTGGCCATTCACTATTTTGTACAAACCTTCGACTCCTCATTTCTCTCACAGTTATGATGATTGTATTGATATTACTAATACTTGTTTTAAATGGATGATCCGTAACGTGGTAAATGGTAATATGTATAATAATAATTGACAAAACATACAAATAGATGTGTACATGAGTGAATGCCAATATTATAAATCCTTGTGTGTATATAGCTTACATGTCTGCATATGTATATTTTTTCTAAAACATTTTAACTGTCATGTTTCTAGATCGGAAATCTGTGTTGTGCTCTCTGATGTACGCATATTAAGTACATGTGTTTGCATTTTTAATGCACTTGGCTCGGTACCTCTTCTTGATTGCCCAATCCTCGTTTTTTTCTCGTCCTTTGAGTTGTCAAAGATAATACTGTACAATTTATTTATCCTCTCAAATTGGCAGATCATACGGCGATGATGAAATGAGACGTATAAATGATGGGTTGGTTTATTATTGAAAGAACAATGAAGCATGATGTTATTCTAGACTGGGAACAAACATCTTGTTTCTCTTGTACTTGGTATCCTACAAATTGGTAGGAAAGAATGGTAAATTATTGCCTTGTTCTATTCCTGTAAACTTTCAGCAAACTGAAGAAGATTCTTTAAATAGTCATTTGTTTATAAAGTGAGAATTAAAAGAGATAAAATCCAATTACTCTTTGTAATTGGAGGACATGCTTGGTATACATCTTTATGCATATCATATATAATGACGATGTTGCACTGATGTTTGCTGTAAGTCTTAAAAAGTAGTCTGTAATCCCTGCAGAAGCTAATCAACGGCAACATTTATCAATTTCAGTAGTAAATATACCAAAAAATCTCTTTCCTTTATAAAGAGGCGACATTCACTTTTAATAATGTCTGCCTGTAAAGGACTCAAATAGTTACATGTAGATACAGAGGAAAGTACAACACGTATAACGCATGCATATTGAAACTAAACACTTATTTAGCCGAAGGTCTAGTGAGCAATAAAAATTACGATAAAAATACTGCATTATTGCAATGGCAGCACGGTCCTTGTCTCACTGTACAACTATCAGTTTTTTTATATTCGGCTTGTGCAACATTGATACTAATGGGAATCAAACTCGATTGTAGGTATTATTTCACTAGGTAATTTAGATTCGCATGTGATGTGGTGAGGAAGATAATTTTTCAAACTAGAAAATTAAGCAAGTGAAACGGCTACAATGAAAGTAACATGAGACAAGTTACTTCACGTGCCCTATCACTGGTCCTCGTATATTTACCAGGAATTAATGAAACCCTCTAAAGTCGAGTCTCGACTGTATAACTGCTTATTTTACCATGTATTAATTTTTAGTCTCATCAATCAATCAATCAACTAGTAAACACGCTAGAATCATTAGCACTGCGGACAAGAAAAGAGCCAGTAAAGTCAATGCGTATTTTTCAAACTGTTCGGTCAGCTCCTTGAATGTATTTTTTTTAGCAGAGAGTTGCTCGCGTACCAAAAAACCTAAAAGGACCAGTTCCCTTTTTCGTACTTGAAAGATGTCTTTCACGCAAGTGCTGTGAGATTTTGATTTTATGGTGTATCACGGTTTTTACCAAAGCTTCTCGTGCTTTACAGTTTTACCACCCATTCGACTTGAAAACTGAAGTATTAATAACAAATAATTATAACTATCTCGAGTTTGAAAAGTGCAGAATCGACAAACTTGTCAGGTAAATTTCAAAACGATTATCTATTCCTATGTGTTTCATGTTATTTATGCTGCACTACCTAGTTTTACCGGCTTGAAAAGAAACGCGTTATGTTAGCAGAGCATGACACAGGGACCTTCGTTAGTAGAAATGGAGAAAACCACGGCAGGCTTTTACTCACTTTTTGAGAAAATCTTCTTTTTGAATTAATAAAATTGTTTAAATGCAATTTGCATAATACCTCAATAATTTTAAATAGATTAAGGAATCTGCCACACGTGTTTTTGTAGAAAATTTTGGATTACTGGATGCAATTTCATAAAAAAATATGAAAGGATGATGATGACATGCACTGCAAGAACATTTTTGTAGCAGGTTAGTAAATCGAACCCCTGTACACGGATTATGAACGAGTTTCATATAAAAACGGACAGAGTGCTTCACTGAAGCATTTGCATAATCACACCAGAAAGAAAAGATTGTGAACCACTCTGCTTCTTGCTGATAAAATGTTATATCATGGTAGGTGGTGAGGAGAATCAATCTAGGAGGTCTCTTTCAAATCCTGATTGAAAATTCACAGAAAGTTACACTGGTAAAGAAAACCTGGGCATCGTAAGAAAATGAAAAGCTTACTACTAGTTAGTTATGTGTATGAATGTATAAGTGCTTACAAAGCACTTATTTTTTGTTATATTTCTTAAATTACTACAAAGATTATAATATGTCCAATATTGTTTATATAAATAAATTAATATAACTTATAATATTTTTGTCTACTTTTCTCTGTCAGTGTGTAATGTGCGCATTGCCTACTACCATATCATGTACACTTTTATATTGACATGTCACGTTACACGTCAAGTATGTACTCTTTGCAGTCACAAAAATGTAGAGATGAAATTTGAAATGAAGCTTATGTTTTTGGGTAATTGTCTGAACTGAACACAGAAAACTACATAACTTAATGAAGACAACATTTTAGGAAGCTCGTAATAATGGTGTTTGTAAAGATGATATGTATCATGCCGAGATTAAAATGTTAGAGAGTCAATCAATGCAGAAGGGGAATCGGGAATCTCGATTCGAGAGTGAGGAAGTCAACACAATATACTTCTCTACAACAAAATTCTCAAGTCAGATTAAACTGTCGGCCATATCGAGTTGGTGCAGGCATCTATTTACAGCTATAATATGTATTATGTATGTTACATCAGCTTGTAAGTTTAGAAAGGGGCTTGTTGTCCAAGTTGTCATTTTTAACTACCTAGAATTGATGTCATACTGTCAGCGTAACTAATAAACATTGACTGTTCTGGTTGAATATTATTATACACTGTGCGATTAGTAAATCGAGTTATTACAGATGGCTTTGCAACGCAAAATTATTTATATAATTTAAATTGAGATGATGGGGACGTATTTGCGTTTGCACAACATTTAAACAATTATTATTTACCAATATACAAAAGTGAATAAGGAAAATCTTAAAAGTATATTGCAGTCAATAATAATTTTGTTGAAACTGCAGCGTTCTTTGAAAAATAAGTTTTGCTGCAGGTTATTAAGTCTTTACATGCTTTGTTATGACTTCAAACTGCTGCTTCATGTACACCCGAGAAACTATTTTAAATAGAAAGAACACAACATGCATACTACTTTGGTTTAGCTTCCACTTGTATTTTTTAGACAGGTTGTGAAACAAGCTGCTGCTTTGGATTTTCCTAACTAGAGCTTAAACTACTTCGTTCTGCCACATTTTACAATAATAATTCAATTTCAAAAGTCATCTCTACGATTTTGGCTGTTCAAATACATTTTTAATATCGTTGTTAATGTCAAAAGCAAACTTAAAGTAGTAAAAAGTCAACCAGAATAGGCAATAAAAAATTATTCCCGTGGCCAAATAGTCGACAATAGATAATCGTCGTCGTTGGTACAAAGGGGGAAAAAAAGATGAAAACTAGAGGAAAAGCTAAGGAAGCAAAGCAATAAGAATTGTTGAACGCATAACTACCTACTCACCGTAAAAAAATCCATGAATAAAAAGAAGATGGAATGAGCCAACATTACTTGTTCTGGTGAAATATTATTAAATTATTGCTGTCAGCGGGTGGAAGCAAATGAGCAAAAAATGATAACAATATGACGAGCTCAAAAAAGCATAATATTACACATTGCATGCATACCTTTTATAAAGAAGATAAGAAAAGATGATCAAAAAAACGGCATTGGCCCGGTTGTATACTAAATACCTTTGCCGAGGTGAGTTATGCTCTCTGTGAGGGAAGGTGATGTGATGTGATAGGTAATACAGGAAAATAATCGTTGGAAAACTGTTTAGCACCAACGAATTACATCACATGATGATGTTGATGAATGTGATGATGTTCCTCAACACAACAATGACGATTACATTTTTATCAGACATGTGCAACAGCCAGTATCGTAATTTATTAATAACTAATAATTGTAGCATTAACTAAATTTCATGTTTGCTTGCAGCATGCCATATATACTTACTCAACATGCTACCGAGCTGGTGTACGAAATTTCAAACGCAGTGAAGAAAAAAAATGAATGCATATTTTTGTATGTATTTTCATTTTCCATAAATGCGATAAAAGCAGTTTTTAATCTTAATTTTTCTGTGAAAACGTTCATTTTTTTTACTTTCTTCTTGCCCTTTATGGGGGGTAAGTATTGCTACTGCTTGCTTGGTTTTTTGAGGAGCCCCAGACCAGACCAATTTCTAAAGATTAAATTTGACTCTGTATGCCTATGTGACTACTGCACGATACCAGACCAGAACATTTTTTATTTTGATAACATACACGGCAAAATATGTAAGTTTGTCTGAAAATGAAGGAGTTTTTCCTTTGTGAAACGTTTCTTTTTTCAATGGAAAATAATGGTAGCATAATTTGAGGATATATGTATATATGACCACAGGTATTTATATGGCAATATAACAACACTGTTTGTGATAATGGTTTCACTTTATACCATCGTGGGGCTACTTTAAGAGAAGCTGTCAAACAGTGTTTGTAAAACAATAATGTACACTTTGGAGAGAGAGGAAAGAAAATGGTCTGGCATGATAAATCTCACACGATTACACAATATATTAAGGATGCCAGTGCAGATTTGAAGGTCGATTTACCCTCATAGATGATTATCAGTGTTATTTATGAGCCATGTCCTCTCTCTCCTCTCATCTGTGCTTTGCTTGCTTTCTTTTTCTTTGTTGTTTATTTGAACAGTGGGCAAACTGCGTGTTTACTACTTACCATCAGTTATTTTTTTTACTTGTAAGGTTTGTACCTACACGCTTTAATTTTAAGTAAGTTCTTCAAATAAATGGAGGGTGTCTCGCGTGCATACTATAATAATAGTAGTAATAATATTTGTGCGATATAGCTTACAATAATAAACACCTTTTACAACAAAAAAGTAAAACATGAATTGATACATGCTAGCTGGCGTTATTAAAATAACCTACATGATCGAATATTACAGCTACATTGTGGTTTTACAGTTTCCTTTTCATAACACCTTTATTCGACAAAAATTAGAAAAAAGTACAAACATTTTTTTCTCTTTTTATGTGCTTTCTACATTTTTGTGTGATTTATATGTAAACAATAGTGATTAAGATCAAGGATAGTTTTTTTCAATGGTAAATGGCTATGTTTCGTATGTATTGCTTATATGTGTATTTGCTTTAATTCAACCTGTGAAAATACATTGCAAAGTAGATTCAACAGAGGCTGTCTTACAATGCCCCTATACATTCTTGGTAAAAGGTGTTTTGGTTGGTTTTTATTGTTAAACACACTCACAATCAGTTAGCGTAGCGTGAAACTTTTGTTGTATACCAGTGGCATTTCTACTTGCTGTTTAGTTTATTTTTTGATTCCCAAATATTTTGTGTTATGTACGTGTTATAATCTCCGTTATTCAGACTTTTCAGAGCTATTGTACTTTTTTTAACAATGGTACAAGAAACCATAATATTTAATAGTAAAGAAAATATTAGTTTTTACCAAGATGTTTTTATTGTTATATGACTTTTGGAACATAAAGAAAGACATTTTTACGAGGTGACAATGTGTGTACTGACAATGAGTA
>JAHZMZ010002706.1:0-18963 GCA_027743805.1 Lepidocyrtoides sp. E14 | reverse complement strand
TATGTATAACATATAACATGAATAGAATCAAACCAGAGGGCCAGAAATGTGATATATGCATCATCATTCTCCTCCTGCATGTGTCTCGTACTTATTAGATATCAACCGTATAACTATATTTATTATTTTTATATATTTATTTATACGGAAGAGAGGGGAAATGTGTAAATGTATGTACATTGGAGCAGCAGTATATTTTTATTATTTTATTTACACGAAAAGAAAAATGCAGAAGGGGAAGAAGGAAAAAAAGGGATAATAATCTGGAGGAAAGGAAAGCAGTACTTTTATTTTATATTATACTCTTTAAATGCAATGGTGTCGTGGCGGTGGTGGTAGTGGTGAGGATGATGGCATAAAGGAATGAAAAAAAAAGTTTTCTTTTCCGTATTCCCTTTAACTATCATAATAATGTAAATGTGAGATGGATGATAGTCTTGAAAAATGGGATGAAGGCAAGTGTGTGTGTGTGTGTGTGTATGTTTCGAGTGTGACCCTGGAACAGAAAGAGAATGTTGATGATGATGATGATGATGGAATTTCAAAAAGAGGATGCATGCATAACAGACATGCATGCATATGCATGCACGCATAATAGTTCTTTCCGTCATCATCATCATCATCATCGTGAAGATCGTGTATACCCACACACGGATATAGAATGATAATGAAACTTGTTATTCATATAGCATGTATAATGAACGCTGGGATAAGATAATATGGTGTCTGGCTAGGTACGTTTATAGTAGATAGCCTATCTACCAAAGTATTTTAATGTGAGCTCTGGTGGTGATGGTGGTGGGGACGGTGATGTTGATGATGACGATTGTGATGCGGCTCAACTTTCCTAATTGAAAAGGAAGTTGAGGAAAATGAGATGAAAGAGAATTTTTTTTTGCTGTTCTTGTCGGATATTATATGCGTGTCGTACGTATACAAGCTCTTTTGTGTAAATATACAAAGATGCTTAACGGTTTGGAGAGCTGTGAAGCAAGTAAGCAAGCAAAACAAGGAGAGAAAATGCAGTGGCAAAAGAGAAGTGAGAGATGAGAATGTACACAAGAAGCTACAACAAAACGACGATGGAGAGTAGAGTAGAAGGGAGATGAAGAAGTAGTAGTAGCAGTTGAAAAAGAGATGACGATAATGGGGGATTGAGATATGGACTTTTTTGAGTGCATACACAACATCATCATGAACACATGCACTGTTCTCCTTCTCTCTTTCGTGCACAAACAACAAAAGCTTTTATTATNTGGGGGATTGAGATATGGACTTTTTTGAGTGCATACACAACATCATCATGAACACATGCACTGTTCTCCTTCTCTCTTTCGTGCACAAACAGCAAAAGCTTTTATTATATCAACTTTTTTCCCCTCTTGGGTTTATATTTGTGTAGAAAAAAAGGAAGGGAAGGCGAGAGAGAGAGAGAGAGAGAGACGGAGTAGCTCTGTATAGAAATTTACATTTGTGTAAAATGCATTTATAAGGAATTCATATGAGAGGAGGAAGATGAGATTGGAAAAGGGGAAAAAGGAAAAAAAATAGAGAGAAGACAAATGTGCGTGAAGTGAACATTGTTTTTCCTTGTCGGCTATGTAAATTGAGTCGGTTTTTGCTTGGGAAAAAGAAATGGTAGATTGAAGTGCATGGAGTATGTAGGTAGCCAGCAGCAGCAGCATCTGTATCGTGCAGTAGACGTTTTTGTGGTACATGGTTGTTTTGCTGTTGTGTTTTATGGCGACTGGCGAGTTTGTAGGGGAAGAAGAGGAGGAGATGTACATAGATTGTTGTGCACGCATGTAAATCAAGGGAGAGTGCTGCTATTGCAATGCATTTGGAAATATGGCAATTTGAACAAGACAACGAGACGTTACGAGATGAGAGACACACACAGAAACAGTCATGTTTACTCCTTTCTGGCTTCTGGCGATCTAAAGATGAACTGCTGCCGAGGTCCCTAACCACTGCTGCTGCTCTACTACTACTGCTTCTGCTGCTCATCCTTCAGCTGTCTGTTTCTCTGTTGACGACTGGATACAATGTTGAAGTCGTGTTCAATATATATTCCATTATATATGTACCTATGTTTTTCTCAGCAGATTGTGTAATAAATATACATATACACAGATTCTTTATTCTAATAGGCTTAATATATGTATACCGGCAAAGTACGACAATTCTATATAATATGTATTTATACTACAGCTCGAAGAAAACAATATTCTTATTTCTTCAAAAGTTGCTGTAGGCTATCCTATATTTTTATGTAGCGGAAAGAATTACTACAGGAACATTTATTGGCGATCTAAAGATGAACTGCTGCCGAGGTCCCTAGCCACTGCTGCTGCTCTACTACTACTGCTTCTGCTGCTCATCCTTCAGCTGTCTGTTTCTCTGTTGACGACTGGATACAATGTTGAAGTCTTGTACAATATGTATGTATTCCATTATATATGTATGTTTTTCTCAGCAGATTGTGTAATAATAAATATATGCACAGAATCTTTATTCTAATAGGCTTAATATATGTATACCGGCAAAGTAAGACAATTCTATAATATGTATGTGTACTACAGCTCGAAGAAAACAATATTCTTATTTCTTCAAAAGTTGCTGTAGGCTATCCTATATTTTTATGTAGCGGAAAGAATTACTACAGGAACATTTACATTATACTTCATCTCTTCTTTATGGTCGGATCAAATCTTGTGCGCTTACCTCCTTTCCGTTTTGTACCGGTGGTGCAGTATGCAGCAGAAGTCGGCATTATTAGTAGCACGGAAAATCCAATGTATGTACCTTTTCACCATTTACAATTATGTCCGTATGCATGAAAATATACCTATGCGTATTATATCAGCTCAACAGCACAGAATCAGAGTGTCGTGGTGTAGTAAGTTTTAACAATGTAACATTCATTAATTTGACAAGGTTCACTGGGGTTTTCACAAGGTTCCGGTAGTAATCTCTTGGCCGCTCTGTCTCTCTCTCTCTCGCTTACTACATTTTTACTCTACCATCACTACCGCCACTACTCTGTGACTAAGTCGAGTTGCCTTATTTGCTACAGCTACGCTTTACAATAATTATCCCCTGCATTTTATTCATTCGGGAAAAAAAGTCTCGGTCTGGCCTACCAAACTGCTACATAGTCAGGAAAAGGCTTTACAATCATCATCGTCACGGCAAGTTTGGCTGCTGGGGTGTTATTACTCATGTGCTTCTGCTGCTTCCATTATTGAGTAAATTCAATTGAATCACCGTTTATTGTTCTGTAACAGCCCCCTTCCTCTTTTTTTCTTTTCTTCTGGTACGGTGCTTTACTCTTCATTCTGGTCGTCTATATGCAAGTTTGTATACTCTTAATATATAATCTTATATATCCATATTTATCGCGCCTAAGCACACACATGTACTACGAATACAATATCAATGTATTATGCATGCCACAAAGATTTTGATCCCTTTTGAATGAAATGGATGGATGTGATCCTTTTTTTGTGGATTTGTATAAAACAGGATGACTCCGCAGTTAAAAAGATGAGAAAAGTATGAATTCCATATTATATGGCATTGGCATTGTTTCTGTCCTTTATTGTCTTGTTCCCTAATGCACGGTACATTGCCACTGCCACTACTGCTGCTTCTGCTGTTGCTTTTTATTTAGTTACCTATTATGTATTTGAATGGATGAGTGAGCAAGGAGGGAAAAGAGAGAAAAAAAAACGGTCAGTCAGCAGAAGCTGTAGTAAAGCAAAGGGAGCGAAAGAAGGGAGAGTGAGGATATATGGTAATATCTATATGTACACACAAAAACGTCGACGTCCTGCATGAATAGTTTTGGGTTCACAACTCTAAGCACGGACATGAAGACTTGTAACCAGAAAAGAGAAAAAAAAACGTATAAATAGTAGATATATAAGTGAGCTGGAATAATTGGCGTAACGAAGGGTGGCCCTCCCCTCATTTTTTTGTGACGGGACACACCATTTTACATTATTCCCGTCTTTTTTTTCATTTTCCTATTTATGTATATATCGATAGTAATGTCGATATTCTATATACCTATATCATATCAGAAAGATAATAATAAGTATAAATAATATAAGCTTGAAGACAGACATTGTTCATCATCATCATCAGCATCCACACTACCAAAGTGCATTAGTATTAGTAGCCGGGATATATTGGCTCAATAACCATATGGGTTTTAATAGTGGTTGTTGTTGTTAATCTGTCTGTGGAAAGCAGCAGCAGGCACAGCACAACACGCCGTATACACATTCATACATATAAGCAATGATTATGATCATGATGATGAGAGGGGATCAACGTAAAATGTGTTTGTTGAGTTGAGCTGACTCTTCTTTAAGCTCTCTCATCATGTCACTTCCCTTTTTTTCTCTCTTTTCCCTTCCCCCAATTTTTTTCATGTTTTTTAAAAAAATGTAGAAAAAGATCCTATTCTCAATCACCCAACCATTCATGTGAGAAACGGCTTGTAACTCGGAGAGAGAAAGAAAGAGAGAGAGGGAGAGAGTAATGAGTTCCAAAAGGAGTTTTCTGTTGGAAAAAAAATCTTTATATTAATAATAATGTAATGTATGAATGCATATATGTATATGTAACTGTAGTTTTTTATATGTCTTCCCTTGAAAGTTGACTCTGTAGAGCACTCTCTTTGCTGTCACTCCACTCGACTGAATTATATTACTTATTTTTGCCTGGGACTTTTATTACTCAGAGTGATCGACCCAAAAAAAGAGAAGAGGGAAGGAGGGCCAATATTTTTACTGATCGGTATAAACATACAGAACAGAGTATCCATAAACTGACGACGACGACGACCCTTCTTTTTGTGCATATCATATAGTTATCTTGATAAATTGGTCGAGTCGACTTGGGTTTTTTTCTCGGAAGTATGGTTGGTCTACAGGGTAAATTTTACAACGTCATGCAAATACACATTCCTTTGTGTTCTTTAGTCATAATAGCAATAATAGTAATAAATAAAAATAAATAAATACACAAGTGAACAATAGGCTGCTATACATACAGACTTTGATTGGCCTCGGATGACTGACTACATTATTGGCTCCAGCAGAGAGTTGCTGCTGCTTTTTTTTTTTGTTTTGTAACCTGTGTAATCTTTTTATTGCCTTCTGTGTGAATGATGATGAATGGGAAAAATGTGGAACAACGAGAACACAGACAGATTTATAACTTACTGTTATTGCAGCTACTGATCTAGCATGCATCCATGACTGGTTTCCTTGAAAAAATAAAATAAAATAAAAGATACCATATACTTAGGCATAGCGGGTTTTCCCTCACTAACCTACTGTCTCTCAAGTTTCCACAAAGTGCATTATGCGACCCTTTTAAACCGAAAAGTGAGAAAGAGGGCCTTCCCTAATCACAGGGATCTGAGATTTTTAGCCAAGTTATGTTTGGTGTTACATTCAAGTGTTTCAAGTATGCACCAACCAAGTTATGCGTTTTGGTATGATGATGGGGATAATAATGATCTTGAAAAGGGGCAAGCATAAACAGAGCAAGAACATTTTTCGGAAACCTTGTTGTGGTCGTGGTCAAGTAAGTAAGCGGAAGAGGAGGGCGACAAGTTTGGAAAAATACATCAAACATCATCGTTAGTCTAAAAATTCTCAACTGCTTCATTACAAATTTACACGAGAAACTAGGGCGACAACTTTGGAAAAATACATCAAACATCATCGTTAGTCTAAAAATTCTCAACTGCTTCATTACAAATTTACACGAGAAACCATCACCACATGTCAATTTTATGTGCAGTACCTAATTAACATTACCACGTTGAGTAACTCCTGTTTTAAATTCTCCCGTTAGTTCAATTTTGTTAATTATCCTCTGCTCGTTCAACTGATTGCATAGATATATAAAGTCTATATATGAGAGGGCAATATTATCAAATATCATATATTAATATCAAAATTTCCAGTGACCACACTAAAAGTACTCTTGTTGATATTACTGGCTTAACAAGCATGTTGCTGATGTCAATAGTCAATGAGCAACGTTTTACTTATTTCCTCCGTGTTCCATAAATAAATATTGTGTCAATAAGCGGGAACGAAATGTACACTGCTGTCATGTTTCAGACAGACTGAGCCGAAAATACATATTATAAAAGATAGAAATGTACACAGACTAACATTTTCCCTCCCCTCCCTTTCTACATTTTAAAATAGTTAAATACTCGAAAAGGAATGTTTACATTTCAAGCTAACAAAATTTGATGTAGCGTTTTAAAAAACTCACCCACTCGAAACGTTTTCTTCCAACTTTGGTGGCATATTATCTGATTGGTAAATAAAAAAAAATTCAGGAGAATATTCATTCATGCAGTATATGTATATGTAAATGTCGTAGTAAACTTAAATATTTACTTAGGACTCTAACTAAGCTGCGGTTAGTATGCAAATTTCATTATTTTGATTAAAGCAGGAATATAAAAAATCGATTGAATAGTTTTTTTTTCATTAATATATTTAGAGCTGCTTATCTAATGCATCACCACCTATGCATCAAAACTCAACTGATGTAATTAACATGATGGCGCTTTCTACTTTCACCACCACCACCACTGCTCGTAAATAATGCCATCAATCCATAACTACTTTACTACACCATTATTCCCCTTCGCTCTCGACGAAAAAGACGCGAGAGTACCTACCTGACAAAGCTGTATGTTGTGTTGATACCGCCCAACATGCAGCAGTCGTAGTCCCGTAGTAAAATAATCTACCTATTCATGGCCGGTACTCGCCATAAATGTTTAATGTTTTGCTCATCATCATTAATCCTTTATTTGCCGAATAACCGGCCAGACAAGAAGATTTTTTCTCTCTCCTCGGAAAGTAGTAGTGTCGTGTATAATAAAAATACGGATGCTTTCCGATTTCCCTTTACGAATGGTATGTAGTTTAACACGACGACTGACTGGATGGTAATGACCACCTGAAAATAAGTAATTATTTATTGAGCTGTATAAAGCAGTCAGGAACGAGTAGTTGTAATGATTTTGATTTCTTCTCAAACCAACGATGTTGTTAATGAGTTAATGGACGTGCAGTTAGTGGAGTAACGTGAGTGAAATGAGCAAACTAAATACTCAGGTTTTTTCCAAGTTAAATGAGCCTTGCAATTGGTGTACATACGTAATTCATTGTTGTTACACTGCTGCTGACTGCCGATTTTTTTTTCTTTTCCATCTGAATGTCTGGTTGACTGGAATAGGATGAAAGGACATGAATACAAATAATCATTCTTATATTTATCTATTTTTCTTATTGTTATTACGTCTCTGTTTCACAGCAAAACATTGTTCTCTTTACACACCATGAATAATGTATTAAGCAGGATGATGACTACGACGAGGACGATGATGATGATGATGATGATGATAATTGTCTGAAAACATTACATTATTATCATTATTGCTGAATTGATACTACAAGTGCAATTTATTCTCTGCTGTGCCAGCTTACTAATAGGGGAAAAGTGTTTGCTTCCACAAATGAAACCTGATTTTTTTCCCCTTATCTGCCTATTGCTTACATGCTTAATATAATATAAATACATGTTTCATTCAAATCTTGTAAAATGTATGTATTATTCTCGCATTTTATTACAGTTTGTGCAAATGTATCAATATTAGCAGCCAGCCACTCTAAAACTGTCTAAGCGACTGACTGGGCTAAACTGGAATTAAATGCTAATCAGCAGCATTGTTGTTGTTACATAACAATACTTTGTTTGACTTGAGTAGAAACAGAGAGAGAGAGAGAAAAAAAAAACATTTTTTTTTCTGATGGTGATGACCATCATAGTCATTTCACTCTGTCATTGACGATGATGACTGTTATGCAAACTTGTCTGGTTATTATGCTACTGCCTTTGGTGGTGGTTCTTGTACTGGTAATTTTCTCTTACGATGTTGATAAGCTTTTATTTTCCATGTAAAATGAATGGCTTGCAATTTATTTCCAGTTACACCACTCTCCCATTTATACAAAGATAATTGAACTTCACAAGTCACCTGAAACTACTGCATGAGTAAATACATACCATTATTATTAGTTTCACTAGTTTCGGTTCTGAATACGCGCTTCAATACAAAAAAAAATCATCATCTTCAATATGATAATATCGTTATACTTTCATGGTTTTACTGAGCATAGGTATATATTTTTATATTATCCCATGTTATAAACGTAGTAAAAATAATAGTAATAAAAATAAAGCTCTCGGGCAAATTTTGGTTGTTGTAGTGGAAGAGGCAGGTAGGTATTTTTGTTTTTTTTATCCGTGTAAAAAATAGCATGTAGTGGGCACATATACTTTGATTGTTATTTTCTGCTCTTGTTCTTCTTGTTGTCGTGCTTATTTATATATATCCATACAAAACCATTTATCCTTATCATTATCATCACTACCACTGGAACTTGTCTTGTTTTTTTAGAGTAGTAGTCAGTCGGCAAATAAACGTTTATTATGCTAATGGCAGTATTATTATAATCTCACGTCTCTCGGCTTTACTCTCTCCGACTTTTTATACATGTTTTGTGGTGTAGGCACATATCGTTTTTTGGCTTGAACAAAAAATGAAATAATTGCATTATAAGATTTTTTTACACTGAAAAGAAATGAAGCGTCTTGAGGTTTTTTTTTTGGTGCGAAGAAAAAACGAAAAATGGCACACACATACTTACACTACACTGATATCTGGCTGGATGTGATTGAGGATGAGACTCACAACGAAAAAAAAATGTGTGTATGCATATATTACATAAACGGAAAATATAAATATATTAAAAATATATAGTGGTAGGTTATAGCAAAAATAAAATGTACACATTCACTTTAACATCTGTCACGGTACCATTATTCATGATCATCATCATTCTCATTCGTAGTAGTACAGCAGCAGCAGCATTATAATAACAATCATGATGATTGTTTTAGCAAAAAAAGTTGTAAAATACATAAGTCAAGTCGTCGACTAGTCGAGGAGAATCACTGGCTGACTGGAATTATTTGCATAATCAACAACATGAATTTTTTACATTAACTTATTATTACTTGACTCGATTTGAAGACGATGATCCTCAACAATTTTTAGGTAGGTATAAAGATAATAGGTACGTACGCAGAGAAGGATGATGTATAAGTATACTATGTAGAGAGCAAGACAAAAAAACAAAGAAGATGGAAACAAGTGAAAAGTAAAGAAGGATGAAACGAAGAGAAGGAGGGAGCGAGAGAGAGAGAAAAGAAAAAAAGTACATATTATTTTTCGCTGATTTGACTGTGTGATTGTCTCGGTTGGGTGGGTTGTTCTCCCATGTTCTCTTGAACTAATAGCATGTGGTGGCTGTAAAATAACTACTTCAACAAATTATCAAGATGAAGCCTGGGAACTGAACAAAAAATTATTGCATTGCATACATACATTTATTATATATAAGATACACACATACGTCATCTTTTTTTCGCTCCTCTTCTTCTTCGTCTGAAAAGTTTTGTTTATGGTAAAATAAAGTGTAGTAAATGGTAGTAGTAAAATGGAATAAAAATCCGTTTTTTTAGCGTCCTCATCATCTCATCTGTCTTTTATAGCTTTTATAATGTGATATCAAATGGAATGCACAATAAAAAAAAGTCAGTGGAGCCATGCATACCATGCCACCAACGTACATACCTTGTATATAATACGCCGTAGGAAAAAAACAAGTTGTTTCATGTATCATCATTATTATCATCATCGTCATCATCATCAATAACCTTTGCTTCTCATTTTTTTCTTTCTCCTGTTTCCTCCAAGCCAAAATAATAGTAATAATAATAATGTAAGTAAACTTAACAGACAACAACAATCCATCTAGACAAACTGATGTTCATTTTTTAGGTAGCAAAATTTTTCATTTTGATAATAATATTTGCCATTTTATCTCTTGTAGTAATTCTACTACTGCAATAATGTAGAGTATATCTATTTATTTATACATCCATAATACATAAAAACACCTTTGCAGAGAGAGAGAGAGAGAAAGAGAGAAGGATAATCATTCAACTTTTGTTGCTGGTTGGTAGTAAACAACACCCCAACAGAACAACAGCAGCGTAGAGCCAGTCAAGCCGATAAGTCAACCAACTGGTCTTTCATCATAATCATGTAATCATAATGAGAAAACTATTAGCTTCGTTAGAAGAAAAAAAATTGTATGTGCCTAATGTAATAGAAAAAAAAGATGAATTATAAGATATACTAGTAGTACACCGGCTCACTATAAAAAACATTCATCAAGTCAGTTAGGTTTTGTTAGAGTGATGATCATGATGATGATGATGATGATCATCATCATCATCATTGTCGCTGCGGCTATTCTAATGCGTAGTTAGTAGAGTGTACAGAAAGAATGAAAAGTAAATACTGACTAATAACAACAAACAAAAATAATAACTTGACGCTTTTTAACTACCACTACTGCACTCCTGTAATATATACCTAATATCATTTAGAATAATAAATTATTATTGCCAGAAACTATTATGCTTACTTGACTTCTTTTTTTTCATTGTTGAACGTGTAAATAATGACAGTGGTAAAATGATAATGAAAAGGAAAAAGGTAATGTTTGATATCACCTTTTTGCCGTGTACGTTACATGCAGCTACATAATATGATAATGTGTACACGCATGTGCCTACATTTAACTGTTAGAATGTGTGGTTGATGCTGCTGCTGGTGGTAGTGGTGGTAGTTTAAGTTTAAGCAGTTCTCATCATGCTTCGATGCAGTTTATATTTTTTTTTTAAATAAAGAGGATGATGAGATGAGACATCATCATCAGTACACACTCAGCGTGAGGACGATGACGGAGGAGACAACTTTATAAAAAAAGGCTCTGTGTACATACGTATATTTTCAAGAGAGAGAGAGAGAGCATGATGGTGGGTAATATGATGAGGTTAATGGTTTACATGCTCAGCGGATTAGATGAATAAAATCCTGTGATGATGGTGTTGGTGGTGGGAGACAGACAGACATGGCAAAAACAAAGTCACCACGATAAAAATATGACGTTGTAGTAATGGCAAGAGCAGAGAGGATTAATACGAGAAAATATGAAAAAAATGCCGTTATAAGAACAACACAGAACTGTAAAATGGGAGACTTTTCTTTATTTACTGCACACGTCATAAATAATAACTTCTTTAATCCTCTTTTGTAAACATTAGCAAATAAATATAATTTTTACATTAATGTAAACACTGTCATCATAATAAAATAAGCGGGTGTCTTTTTCTCTCTCTCTCTTCCTTGCCATTTTTCCATTGTCGTGATCATTCTTTGCTATTCCAATTAAAAAACTGTATGATCATTTATTTTCTCGAGTCCTCTTCTCAGGTTACTGTGTTGTTAAATTCTTCACTTTTCCTTTGTCAATGTCGAATTCCTTCTTGTACATAAAAGTGAAGAATAGAGGATGATGGTGAATGAAGAAGCTGTAGAGCATTTTGAAGACCACCGTCAAGCTTTCTGAAGTTTTTTTTTTGCATTATCTGTTATAATTTTATTCAATGCGTGTAGTACAATGAGCAAGCAAGTAAACAACCGCTGCTTTTTCTGATGTTACTGACAAAAGAACTGCCTCGCTTTTTTTATGTTGCTCATCGTCAAGATACAGACAACATACAAGATCAACAAAAAAGCTGGTTCCACCACCGTCACACTGCATTGTGGTGGTGTGATAAATGGTGCTCATGTTATTCACTTAAGAAACTTACATACATTTCTCTGTACAGCTTCTTCTTCATCATCACGATCATATAATTATTTATTATCTCTGTACACAGGTATATGCATAATATCGCATCGAGTACCTGGTAGGTAGTATGTAAACCCTTGTCTTGTCGTTGCTGTCCTGTTACACTTGGTGTTGATGAAGTTGTCGTATCAGTCAGTATCATCATCATCGTTCATCTCCTCCTTGTAATCATCATGGTCAATGAGCTCAAGATTTTTATGACATTTTCTCTCTCACATGCTTACTTGTCAGTTTGCTTATTATTAATTTTATATAAAGTAAACGAAGAAAAGAATGTATGAGGGTGGTTCCTGTTGTGTCTCGCTTTGGTGGTGGTAGTCTTCATTGTCGTCGTCGTCGTCGCTGTCTAATCTGCTTTCTTAACTAAAAAAAATATATTTTATTATTCATTATATCGTTTGATATACTGTACTTTTTGCGATGATGCGGATGGTGATATAAACGAAATAATTTACAGATAAATGCAGAAAAAAGAGAGATAAGTGTGCGTACAGTGTCTCACGAGAACTCTTTTTGTTCTTATTATCATTTATTTATCATTATAACTAAATATTTAAAAACAAAAGCAGCCTCATGGGAAAATTTTTTATTTAGTTTAAAAAAAATGAATTTTATCTCTATTAAAAGCTTTGTACACTTTAATCTATTTTATTTCGTACGCATGTAGTAAAGGTTAATATTCTCCCAAGGAGAGAGGAAACAGAATGTTACCTGATTTACTACTACTACTACTACACTGTCCTACCTACTAACCATTTTGCATTCTCAGGAGCAAACGACACTGTCATCATCGCCGTCGTCGTTTGCATGATGTGCTGTTAATGATTATCGCTCTGTGCCCTCTTAAAAAATGGGAGGAAGTAGGTATATCATTATTATTGTTTCGTCTTGTTCTTTTTTGATTAACTTTACTTGCTCGTTGCTATCCTGTTTTTTTTGTACACGACGACTCGTTTTTCTCTGTTATTGTTTAAAAATGAACCATGTTACACACGTAGGTATATACAGCATACTTTGTAGTTTGTTGAGACCTTATCTGTCGTTTATCAGGTTAATTGAGATGTGTGGTATTTTTCTTTTATTACACACTTTTATTATTATTATTATCCACCTCACATGACTGTATGCATGTATGTGCGTGTATTTACTTTGTTGATTCTAATCAGTGATAAAATAATAAAAAAGGGACAAAGTCGTCACCGTTATAAATAAGCCGTTGTTCTTGAGAAGCAGCAGCAGCGTGCGCTTTGTTAAGATTATTTGCTGTCCCTGAGGATTTTGTCGTAATTAGTGCAGATTATCGTGTTACATGTCTCTACTACCGAACTATACAGAGACAATGATTTTTTTTCAGTCATACTTGTCGTGTCAAGTTGTATGGGTACTCAGGTGAGAAGATTGATGAAACACTCACAGCATTAAATTAAAACATTGTGCAGCTCTTTTACTTCTGACACAGGCGACAATGACGATCACTCGATTCTGCTTACTTTGCATTTAAGCTGCGTAATTTTAACTGAACTTGACGTGGATTTTCCACTTGGTTGGTCAACATTATGATAAACAGAAAAAATACATGAAAATAAATGATTACTTGGCAGCGACTGAAGTTATACTGTTAGCGTAAAAGTGTTTGATGACGCTAACGCTACAGATTCAGATAACTAGCCAGTTGAATTTTGATTTGAATTATAATAATATTTCATGTCATGTCGCACAAACAAGCTACAACACAGGCATTATGCATTCAAGTGACTGGTTTACTTTTTGCTTTCATAATAATAATCAATTAAACGTGTCTATCATACAAAAGCTAAATGGTAGTAGTAGTGACAATAGCAGATTCTTTTTAAAAATGCCATTCAAGTGTATAATACGTTTTGAAGAATTTATATGTACTTATCTACCTACTTACAAACAGCATTTTATGATGAGTATAAAGTTTTTATTTTATGAATGGATAAATAAATGATAGTGATGATGATGATGATAAAGATAACAATAATAAAATGTCGTATGCAGGTACCTAGTAATCAAACAAGCTTGTTTATTATGATGAATATTAATTAGGTGCTGGTAGTGAATGCATTTGAGTCAAAAGAAGAACATTGACGATGATGATTACAACGAGATGAGTGTTGTGGGCAAAAATATGTACGTGTAGTAGTAGCAAACGTGAGAGAATTCCACTTTTCTTTCCGTCAATCTTAATGCACCGCATAATCTTTTGTGTAAAAGCCAGTCGTTGCCGTCCACTGAATCAAATCACATGGTATTTATTTTCAAGAATAGTTTATTCTCAAAGGAGCAATATAAAAATACAATTTGTAAAGAAAAAAAAGTTGTTGATCATCTCTATATCTGAAAATATATTTTATATCTCTTCAAACTTCATTTTCTTCTTTTAGTAGCAGCATTGAATACTGAAATTGTCTGTAAATAAAATATTATATGATGATGACTGAAAACAAGTCTTGTAGTTTATGATGGGTCATATAATATATACCTATACATACCAACAAACACACTGTACTGCAGTACACTCACGTAATTGATACTTTAAACGAGCGAGATTAATCGTTCAGATAACGAATCATCAACAACAGAAGGCTCATTGTGTCGTTCTTTCTTTATAGAGTTTGCAAACAGAGCAAAAAATAATAAATTATTCATCATAATCGTCATCAATTTCTGATTATTTGGCTTTTGAAAAAAAATATTATATTTATTGCAATGAAAACTACATACCTATATATGATACGAGGGTGTCAGAAGAATAGCAAAATTCATAATGCTGCTGTCTGTCTGTGAAAGAGAGGCGGTCATGTCAGCATCATCATGTTTTTCTGATTTTTTTTTTCTTCTTTGGGCTTGAATATTATAAACGTATTATTAAAACCAGCACTGCTATTGATGCTATTAGAACTACTTTTTTTTTACTAGTGACGACGGTGGCGTTGTGATGATTATAATCATTTATCCTTCTTTTTTTTCCTCCCGCTGCAGTATGCATGATAGGAGGATAAAAGATGATGATTGTTATTACATGTATATTATTATACTGGAATGGGATCATGATCAAGTTTATAATGGTAATAAAAAGGTCCTTGAGAGAACATGAGACTATACTTTTTTTTATTAATAAATTGTTCTCAATTGCCTGCAAGGGGTTTCTGCATTTTGCTCTTTTACTAGTTGCTTGTCATCATCATCATCATCATCCTCATCACATTGTGGCCGTTTTAATAACTACTGCTTTAATATTCTTTCAATTAAAACGACCCTATTACGGCGCCGTTTGGGACTGGAAAAAATTCACGCCTTCGATGTAGATTATAAAAATATTTGCAGTATTAAACAAAAAAATTGGATTATATGAGTGAATTATATGATTATGCAAATTTTAATTACTAATATTTTGGGCAAGATGGTGCTAATAAAAGCCACATAATATTGAAGACTGGATAAAACTGCAATTTATCAGTATATTCTGAAATGTGATGGTAAATGATATTGATGTTATTGATGTACTTGTTTGAGAATGTGATGACCCTGCCATATTTTAGGCGACTGTTGCAACAGGGAAACCTTCCATGTTTCACAAAAAAAATATTTAAAGTGTTTTCAGCAGATTACACATGTCGTCATTTATTGGCAAAACTGTCACCTTGACCTGTGGTTTTCTTGGAATTTTTGCATTTGATACGCTCATGTGATTAAAATACCATTAGACCTTTTTAGTTCGCGCAAATGAATGCGTGAAAAGAATTACTACAGCAAAATAAAATTACTAGATTAAGTTGTCACGTTTATATGATACTCGTTCATTTCATTGCAGAAACCATTGAGGAATATTTAAGTACACAGAGAAGTAATCTGTTATTGATAATCTGCAGAATGATTCTCCAAAGAAGGGAAAAGTATAGTTATTTATAAAAGTTGTAAAATGTTACAAATAAAATGAAATGACACTTTTTCCAACAATAATGATGGTGACGTGCATTGACAGTCAAGCAAGTTGCAAAAAATTATCATTACAATCAGAGCTTTCAGAACAACTGCTGTGCGTGTTGACGGGGTGCAAAATAACATTTGTATGTACATAAAACGAGCATGCATTATAATTTATAATAAATCAAAGGCAAAGGAAAATGTTAATGTTTACGTTTTTGTTATGATAAAATTGAGTTTGCATTTTAGTTAGCATTGTAGGTATCATCATTTTTTTGTCTAACGTGGCATAAAAAATATTAGCAAACTAAGCATGCATGCAACAATGCAGTTTTTTTTTGTATGTATATTTCGTGATGCAGTTGAATGATAGTGAAAATCTGATCAAAGTTGAAATACAAGTTTATCAAAAATGTATATCAAACTTTGACGGAGACTGCGCACACACACATTGTTGTTGCGTAACTTACTTGAGTAAAGATTAAAATCTAAATTGGCTGTATGTGTTTGTAGTATTGCCACCATTAATTTTATAGCGAAAAAAAATGCCTTCGTTATTTGATTTAAACATTGAGCTTAGATGTAACAGAATGAGTTGAGAGAGGAAATGTTTCATGAGTCATGCTTAATTGGGCTTGCTTTTTGAGATCTTGATAAGAAGACCGAGAACGAGATGCAAGATGCATGAAAAAAAAAATATATATACAAAGAAAAATCTTTTCAAGCTTATAATGTACATAATACGTTTAGCAGCATTTCCTCAAATTGTCAGGTTGGTTGAGTTCAGTAGAGTTAAATTATTATAACTGTGTATAAAATTGTTTCAATTGAATTGAATGTGCCTTTTCAATGTTGCGCGATAATAATCATGACGATGATGATGATGATGGGAATTTAATTTTTTTGGTGGGCTTGGGTTGACGGTTAACTTGCATTTATTAAATATATTTTCTTTGAACATTGTAGCCTGTCATTATTTTCATTCATCCGAATAGCAGAGCATGTAGATAAACCATGCATATAATATAATACACACAATGTAAAGTAGCACACATAATTATTGGCTTGATCATCCAAGTTAATTGAATTGAAGTATGTGCTCAAATAAAAAATGCATAACAATATTTAATAGCTGGCAAGCTGCAGTCTACTACATCATCATCATCATCATCAACAACAACAATAAAAAAGTAACAACGGTGGTGTTGTTGTTGTTTTTGTAGTAGTAGTAGATTGTTGTAGATTCATACAAACAGTTTTTTTTTTATATCAGCCATCACCATCATCATTCATCAAGTATTTTTTTTCGATTATGAAGCTGTCAACATAATACGGAATGAAATTGTATTGTGAAAAATGATTAAGTCAAAACTGTAGTAAAAAACTAATAATTTTTCTTGTTCTTTCTTTTCAGACTGAAGTTGCAAAACGACTCAATGCCATTATTGCACAGATTTTACCTTTTCTGTCTCAAGAGGTTCGTTAAGTAGAAACTAGTGTTCAATTCTTATTTTTTTAAATTGAAGCCATCAATATTTTTGATAATCTAATTATTGAGCAAATGCTACGTGATGTTTTTATGTTTATGTCTGTATAACCGGGGAAATTGTTTGTCTTGTTTTTCTTACATACTCTTTTCCTCATCTTTCTCCTCAAATCTGGAAAAAAAAATCTCTTTTGAACTGTGGTCTTGCATGCAAACCATTTTCCCAAACTTGAATAACATTCACAAAAAAAATATACATATATATAAACCGAGAATGGGACAGGTACGCTTGTTCTGTCCTCCTCTTACAGCTTTTTAATTGGAATACTTTTCAAAAAAAAAATCATGATCAAGTTATCATCGAGAACAACTCAAACAAATAACTTTTTCGTTTCATATGTTTTTTATTTCTTCAAAAAAATATTGTTTTCATGTCAAAAATCTTCTTTTGTTCGTGTTGCATAAAATGTGATTATGTGATGATAATATAATGTTCGTTACTTTTTTACACGTGTAAACTTTAAATGTTCTATACTTGTTCCGTTTTTAAATGTGTGTGTATATATGCTCCTATCTCAATCCAAAACGTGTATACACGCCTTTAAATGTGAGTTGCAGAGTTGCTTATAGCTTTTAAATAATTTTTTGAATGTGTTAAAATTGTTAACTCCTAGTCAGGGGATGTATGTATTTATCAACTTACATATCTTCCTATCTATCTCTATACAAATTCTATATGTATATTGTTTTTCTGCAATGTTGCTCAAGTACTCGCTTATTTTCACTTGATAAATCATACAAACTACATACCTTGCTACATATATTATGCTGATTAATAATTATGATTACCTTTCATCGATTTGTTTGTTTTTATCACAAAATCAAATTCATCTATTTACACGCAATTGTTAATTCATGTGGTAATTGGGAGTGCATTTTACCGTACAATTACATGAAATTGATTATAGTGGCATGTTTGCTCTAATTAAAAAATACACACTTGCTGATTCAATCAGTTCATGCAAATTCCTGTTTTCCTGTTTGTTTACGATAAGGACGTTTGGCTTGTTACAGCAGTACAATGTTATCAGCACGATAATCCTGAAGATCCCCTTTTCAAAGGAAAAGTAGGCATGTGTGTGTACCTATTTTCAGAGTAAAATGAGCGAGTGACTGAACAAGTTATGCCCACTTGCCTGTAAACTAACTCCCCAGTGTTCACATGTTCACGCTGCTTTCTCCGGAAATGCTACTGACAGTATGGAAATGGGAGGGTCCAAGCACATTACTTCTTCTTCTTCTCAGAGAGCTAATAAAAAAAGACATTAAGCTGAAGGAACATCCTGTACTCGGGAATGAATGAGTGATACTTCATTAGATAAAAACTAGAAAATGGCGCACAGTGCTGAACTGTGCTGTAACACCATCAAGTCTGTGGTAGAGATTCACGTTTTCTGTTGTGAAAGTTTATAAACACTGAGAAAAAATTAAAAGTATAATTTTTAGATATGAAGCAGAATTTTTGTACGAGAAAAATATCTTCTAGTATCATTATACTATTTTGGATAAGTTGACGGAAAAAAGCGAGTGAACAAAGCTTTCCAAGGTAGTAAGGTGGTCTGGTCTTCCACAACTAACCAACCAGCC
>JAHZMZ010002705.1:0-16284 GCA_027743805.1 Lepidocyrtoides sp. E14 | reverse complement strand
ACACATCAGTTCTCACAGACATAATATTATTATGTGTATATTGAGTATTATATATGTACACTTTACTTAAATTCATAATTTACAAGTCAAAATCCGTGAAAACAATACCGTTCAGCCATCAGGATTGCCTTTGAATAATACAAGAAATATGAAAAATGTATATAATCTGGAAATAAAATGATTTTTTCTTCCTTGTCAAAACTATATATTTGTACGCATAGAAAATCCATGAATGATTAAACCCAACAGGATCGAAACGTAGTAAGCCCATACAACAGTAATTTTAGAAATATTACACGTACCACATAATTTTTTCTTGTACATTGTAAATAGTCGACTTTTATTTGAAAATTGAATTCTTACCTATACTTTTGAAATAGGTGGTAAACTGGAGTAGATCATTATCTTGAAGCCAAAGATGAAGCTCTTCATTAATATCTACGTCTGTTTGTTTGGACCTCCAAGGGAAAGACAAAGGTTTTGCATTATTTTGCGTAATACTGTTGCAATTCTTATCTTTAGTGTTTCTGTCATTATTATTGCTGCACGTTTCCTCACCACCACCTTTAAAGTATTTTGTTGTAAGTGTCCAAAAGAGATCAATAGAGTAAACACATCCAAGACTAATTATTAGTCCTAAAACAATCCACTTGATAAGCACAAAATAGTCCCAATGCTCATTTAAACTACTTGCAGAAGTGGACTCTGACGTGTTTCTACGTCTTCGCCTGCCAGCGTCAGTTGCCATTTTGAAAGCCTTTTTTTTGCTGTAAAATGTTAAAGGTCAACTAGCCTTTAAGTTTGGTAACTTTGTTACATTCTTTCTTTCGCTTTTTCAGGCGAGGTAATTGTATTCACTGGCCTTCCAACTTTGTAAAAACTTTATCGTATAAAAGTTTGAGAGAGACCATTGCTTTGTATTTTTCTCAAAATATTGATTGCAATCAAGCTATAATGATGACTCAAGGTCAAAGGCCAAACGAGACCAAGAAGCAAATAAAGGTGTAGCTTCAGATTTTTTATTTCATTATGCAACTGCTTTCATATTGTTCTGTATTCCTTTTTCACAAAAATATAAGCAGTAATCATTTTGTGTATCGTGTGCTTGATATTACATTGATTGCTCCATTTTTGCGGTTTAATTTCTTATTAAATTTGTGTATTGCATCACGTTGTCTTTTCGCCTTGTTGACAGCGTATCAGCTGAATGTCACGTAAACAAGGAAGTGATGAAGGCAATGCCTCAAAAAATGAAGCAAACCAAATGACATCAGACAAAAGAAACACAGTGAACTTGTTAAAGAAACTTTCACTGAATGTACATTGACAGCTTTTCAGCAAAGCAATTGCACTAACACAGGAAAAACTGAAAAACTCAAAACCAGGATGGCTGATGATGATAAGTTAACTTTTCAGCCCGTATTGCTGTGTTGCTTGTGCAAGAATAGAGAGTTGCTTCGGTTCGATAAAAAGGGTAATGTAATGATGATTACGTCGGATTCCGTATCTACTACTTTGGTAGAGAGAAGACCGAATGTCGTCTCTGCATGTTACATGTATAAGTAGGTGCATATAAATACGTATAAAAATATCATCATCGCGGTGAGAAGCATGAGAAACCATGAAACTTTTTTACTGACTTTTGGAGAGAGAAGAGTCGTTCATGGTATAACAAAAAGTAAAATATCAGCGTAAGTAATAAAGAGACTTTTTGTGTTGCCACTCAGAGGAGCACATACAACAGCAGTAGTATTATTATTAGACAGCCGACCTTCTCTTCCAATTCTTTCTTCTTGCTTGTCTTGTCTTCTTGGTCATTACGTGGCCCTCTGTGTTGGTAGGTGATGGTGGTATAAAGATAATCCTTTACTGTAATGACTGCATCTATCTTCAGCCCACCACCAGCATCAGATAGATAAACTTACCACTTACCTATTCCCTATATATTCCACTACAGAAAAAAAAATAAGCTTTTTATGCATCCAAAGTTCAGTTGAGTTAATAATATTGCGCTTGCTTGCACATCAATTTTACATTAGCCTATTGTTTGTACAAGCACACTGTAAGTTTTTTTTTTCTCTGTGCGCCCTTTAATACAAAAATGGAATAAAGTTACATTGCCGAAATGATGCGAATGTTTCAATGTAGTCCATCAGGCCAGCATGTCGGCGGCGTTCTCAGAAATTTCATTATAAAAACATGTGCTGAATAGAAACATTATCGGAAAATGCAAAGAACATGTTATATAATCCAAATATAAACTACATTTTAGTATGAAGTAGGAGCTCACGACGACTCACACCAAAGGATTGTGTTGTTTGATAAACTTTTGATGCAAACTACAAAGCCTCAAAAAAATCCCTCATGGAGATAAAAGCTTGGATTTTGAATGTAGAATGTGTGTAAATACAGCTTGCTGAGAAACTGGCTACAAACATAGTTTGACAATGCTGCCTATAGGCTATATAGCTATGCATACATGCCTGTGCAAAAAAGTTGCCCGTTTGTTGTGGACACGAAAAATACATACGCTTTCTCACACAAACTAGTTGTTTCACTCACATCGTCAGCTTAGGGAATTCAGGGAGATGAGTATCACGATCACAGCAAATGTACCTTTGCTTACTTGACATTTCTTTCTCATCATGTCTCATGATGAAACAGCTTTTCACACGAATGAATCCACACGGGACGGTAGTAGGAGTAAGACTGTAAATACGGTTTACAGCAGACAAGTAAAAAGACCACACGGCATAATCCAGAAATCAGATGCTGTGAATTTGTAGGAATTGCTCAACTTGTGCTTCTCTGGTTGTCGGTGAAGTTTGTGATTTTTAAAATGTGTTTGTGAGAGGCATTCACATAAATGTATGTTTTTTGTTTTGTGCACATTGTGTATGTGCCTTGTGTTTGAGTCATTCAGAATTCAGGTTCAATGTTTTTCTTTTTACGTTGCCTTCCACTAAAGTTGCCCACTTTTGTATTCATTAAACTTCCACGTCATTTCCTCAGACAGTTTACTTTTGGTTACCTATTTGCTTCTCCCATAAGTATGGACGCTTGCAATGTTAGACTGATTGGTAAGCAAGTGACGAGAGCAAGCAAGGTTAAAAGCAGAATAATATTATGTTCATGATGGGGAAAGCATAATTTGTTTTGTTTATGCTCCACAAAAGTTAATGTCCGTTACGTTGTGTTGTATCATAAAGAATGGTCACAATTAAATCCAAGGATAATTACATTGTAATTTTTTGGTGATGTAAATGCAGATATTGGTGCTAATTTAACGGATGATATGTACAATGGCGTATACAATGGATCTAAAAAGCATGAGCCAGACCTTGACAAAGTTTTGGAGAGAGCATGGGCGGTCGGTGTTGAAAAAATTTTTGTTACTGCAGGGAACATTGAGGAATCAAAAAGTGCTGCTAATTTATGCAAAGAGAATGGCAAGTACTATATAGAAAAAATTCGGTAAACTGCAGTGACCAAACTTATCAAAAATGTATTTTCATAAACATTTGTACGTCTTTTTTTGTAGATAGACTGCTAAGTACAGTTGGAGTGCATCCAACGCGTTGTTCCGAGTTTGAAACCAAATTTTCATCTCCAGAGGAGTATATAGCTGAGCTTGAGGCTGTTGTCAATAATAATCAAGGAAAAATTGTGGCACTTGGTGAATTTGGGTTGGATTATGAGAGAACACAATTTTGTGACATTGAAACCCAGAAAAAGTACGTATATTATGTAGGTGGAAAGATGATGATAATTTATTTAATGAAAACAGATTAATCGTTAAAATTACTTTGATGGTTCGTCAATTAGAAACTTATCATAGCCATTTGTGACATACCTTTTTAGGTATTTTACCTTGCAGCTAACAGAGTTGGGACCACGTTTAAGTCTTCCTCTTTTTCTCCATTGTCGCGGCGCAGCCAAAGATTTGCATGATATATTATCCAGTAACAGAGATTGTTTTCCTCGTGGCGGAGTTATACACTCTTTCGATGGCACATTGGAGGAGATGAACTTGTTTCTTGACCTTGGATTGTACATTGGAATAAATGGATGGTAGATCTTTTAAGCAATTACGAGTCAATGTTTCGATAAAAACTTTGTAGTAAAATAATCAACAATTGCTCATATTGTTGTAGCTCATTAAAAACAGAAGAAAATTGCAAGGTTGTCCAAGAAATTCCGGTGGAACGCCTTTTGCTGGAAACGGATGCTCCTTGGTGCGGAATTCGTCCAAGTCATGCTTCAAGCAAATTTGTAAAAACAAATTTTGAGGCTGCAAAAAAGAACTGGAGTGAAAAGACTATGTTTAAAAGTCGAAACGAGCCCCAAACACTAGTGTAAGTATTATGGACATTTCTTTTCATGCCACTCTAGTATGATTTATGGTATTTCAGTAGTCGTTTTTAATGATTGTAGGAATGTTCTTGAGGCTGTGGCTGGAATCAAAGAGTTAAACCAAAAAGACTTGGCAGAAATAGTGTATGAAAGCACAATAAAACTGTTTTTATAAAATGTTGAAAAATTGTCACATTTATTATCATTGTTGAATCACATTTGTATAAAATGTACAAAATCTTTGGGTTAAAAACGCAAGAAGTTACGCTGCTAAATTAAAAATTAAAATTGATGTTAAAATAGCATTTATTCTAGTAATTCGTGTATCATCTAAGATCATGAACCCGTGGTAGAGGATTCTGCAGATTCATTCTCGTTTAGTTCCACAACGCGATGCATACTCTCTAGTTTTCGCTTGTCGTGACTCTAGAGTACGAGGACGTTGTTTAATTAGTTAATAATTTATACAAAGTAATAATTTCAACATTGTCACAGTGTGTATGAAACACTTACAGTTTTAGCAATTTTATACAAATTTGCAGCAGTGGCTCTTCCTGTTGTTTCGACAAGTTGATAAAGTGCACTTTGCTCATTACAGAGTAAATTATACGGCTCATCAAATTCCTGCATATAACATATTAAAGACACTGTAAGTGCATATAATTGGCTTTGGCTCACTACTACTATTGGTGGAAAAAATACATGCATGTAGGCAGTACTTATTAGGTACACGGTACACAATGTGTGTGCACTACTCACACAATATAAATAGATTGCTCTGGATAAGTGCGTCAGTCCTATAAAGATTATAACACTTTTTTATCAAAACGGGCTCAATAATCCACCATGAGACGAAAGTTAACGACGAATTAATTAGATAAGGAGATTGCTTACTCAGGGTCCACGTTAGCTGCAGAGTACCACAAGAATTGCATGCAATTTAAATAATTGTAATTATATTTACGATTAAGTTACACGAAAAAATAAAGCAATTACGAAAGTAATCAATCAATAATTAAAACTGAGTTTTTCGGGGTGTAATTGCAACTTGATTTAATTGTAATTTGTTTGTGGAACTATGAATTTACCTGTTGCCTCGTCGAGGACAATTATTTTGTTTTTCCGAAGAATGGCTCGACCCAGGCATATGAGCTGACGTTCTCCTACGCTAAAATTTGACCCTCCCTCTGATATCTTTAGAAATTGAAATGGAAAAATGAAATGCATCAGTCATTGTGAGGGAATTCATGCAAGCGTTCTTATAAATTAAGCTTGCTTACCTCTGTGTCTAATCCAGCTGGAAATTTTCTCGCAGTGTCGGCTAAATACACTTCTTCTAGGACGGTCCATAACTCTTCATCGGAGTAGACCCCAAATGGATCTAAATTTCTCCTCAGAGATGTATTGAAGAAAAGCGGGTCTTGTGGAATAGCAGAGATCTTAGATCTTAGTTCGTGAAGTCCAAGGGGTAAAACACTCAAACCGTCAATTTCAATATCCCCTTCGTACGGTTCCGTTATTCTGAATAAAGCGGTGATAAGCGAACTTTTACCTGTAATTGATGGGAACGGATTTATTGGAGGTGATTTTGCTAATTTATTCCCAAGTTTAACTTTCGATAAAAATTCTATGATCCTCTTCTGGAACAATACACTAGCATGAAAATTTTACAATGAGTTAAAAAAAATTACCTGCTCCCGTACGCCCTACGATTCCAACCTAAAAATTTCGTAGTGAAAAATGCAAATAATTATAAAAAATTTCAAAACGCAATAAAAGTTTTTTATAAGATTGCAAACCTTTTCTTGACATTTGAATACGCAGGTTATGTTTTTAAGTACTGGTGAGTCATCTCCATATTTCATTACTAAATTATTAAAAACGATTTCTCCTTTTGAAGGCCATGTTGATGGTGGTTTACTGCCTATTTACAAGTTCATTCAAAATCAGTATTTTCAACACTGAATCAGATCGTGTGTATCCTCGTTTATCTTGTATCAATGTGTTACCTGGTCTAGATTCAAGGCAGGCTTCTGGTTCAATTTCCGCATATTCTAGAACTCGCTCAACGCTTACCATTTGATTCTCTGTTTCAGCCGATTGTCTTACGCCCCACTGAATAGTAAATCATTAAAGGATAAGGTATCGTCCACCCTAATGCAATTATTACTTACAAAACATGTAATTAAAATTACTACCTGAAACATTCCTGTAAGTGACATGGCAGATGCAATTGATAAGCCGATAGCCGACCCCGAATCCGCTAAAAGTTCATTAAAAGTTTATCAAGCGTTTGGAAAGATGAGATTATGTTAATCGAGTAAATGACACTTGTACATGTGCACCAATTGATAATAAAACTGCAAAATCCTTTTGCTTTTGTAGCTCACCTCCTTTCATCATGAGAAATGTCATTGTCACCACTCCAATATACAACACGCAGCACCAATCCACAAATATTCCCAGCCATCTTGCAGTAGCCAAAAAGAGAAACCAAGATGCTGTACAAGCAAAATCATTACGAATGAACCTATCATGAAAGGTTTACATATATATTAATCTATTAATTTAGTTATAGTACCCGAATGAAGATCTTGATGTGCGTCAAATTTTTTCTCAAATTGACTTTCCACTCCCATAGCACGTATGGTCGTTAAACCATAAAGCGAAATGCTCAGGTGAGAGAAAACGGGACTTCTCGCTGTCAGATATTAGGGATGGAATGTGCATTTTTAGTGTGATTTAATAACAAGTCAATTTCATAAAAATTTTATTTCCAACATTAAAAATAAATAGATGGGGCTAACTTTTAAAGAGGAATAAAAATTACCTATTCCTTCCAATCGTTTAACACTTCTAGCAGTCTTCAAGTAAAATTTCCGAATAAAGTAGAATATTACAGCCAATGATAGGGACGGTATCAAAAGGTATGGGTTGTTGATGCTTACAATCGTCACAACACCTATAACTTGTAGTGCTATTTCCAACGTGTCAAAAAAGCTCATTGGAATCATTTCATCGATAACCCCTGTTCAAAAGTTTTTTAATTGGTAAAATTCAGTTGGAAAATGCATCATTAAAGCCTTAATTTTCAATTGTTTTATTTCATGCATACCAATGTCCTTGGCAAAACGGTTCAAAACTCGACCAGACGGATTTATCTCAAAAAATCGCATTGCAGCCCTCATTACACCTTGAAACAATCGTCGGTGAAGCTCAATGGAGGAATTTAGGCAAACGTTTAGGAATGCAGAGTTTCGAATCAAGGAAATTACAAACAAAAGCCCTACTAGGCCGCAGTAAATGTACACTTGCATGTTTCGACTGTTTGAAAGATATTCTGCTAATGAGTCCACATGTATGGGTCTCTCTGAAATGGTTATGAATTCAACGCTTGAATTCAGTTGGCTTAAATTCTCTGTAATTGGTGCTCTGCTTTCTTCCACCTTTGTCCTGTAAGAAATTAATGTTTAGCATGGTTTCCAAAAAAAAATTGAAAACTACTTTAGAGTTAGTTTTAGAAACCTTTACCAATATTGCAACCAATAATCTGACCCAGAAAAGAGTAACTGGACCAAAATGTTTGACGCGAATAAAAGCAGCAATCCTATGCATGATGTTCCTGCAGACATGTATCTCCAGTACATTTTTAATCCTATGCCTCCAATTGATCTGCTTTCTTCATGTTGTTGTGGAATTAGAGGATTACTTTCACCACTGCCATCAGAACTAGCTCCCTCCGATGACATTGTGCCATATGTAGTCTTTGGTTTTTTGAAAAGTGGTAGGAGCGGTCTTGAACTATCATCGTTACAGGCAAAATAACATTACTTGTTACTCAAATGACCAGCCAGCCACCCAAACTAGTACAAAGCCAAGTAAGTAGCTAAAAAATAGGCCTACTTACTCTTTACGTTCATACTGGCGACCGTAACTTTTGACAATCAAGGGTTCGTCCTCCCATTCAAATTCTTCCGGTAAAATTGAGCTTCCTAACGCTCCCATTTCCAGTAAACTCATTGATGCACTGCGCCGAAATGTGGTAGACCCAGACACAAGAAGACCCATGCCTTTCATTTTGAGTGCCTGAGCAGGATTTTCACTCGGGTTGTCAACAGGCTTTGGTACAGACTGTTCATCCGTGTGAAGTGCTTGTGCAAAATTTATACCCGTCTTCAATAACTCCCTGTAACTTCCTCTAGCCTCTACTTTACCTTTGTTCAGCAAAATTATTTCATCGGCCGGTTTTAAAAACTGGAGCTGATGTGTAACCAAAATCTTTGCCTTTTCTTTAAGAAATCCCATAATGCAGTTTTCAAAGATGTGCTTAGCCACTTCAGCGTCAACTGTTTGAAGATAAATTCAAGTTATTTTACTGCAGGAATCAAGAATAATCGTGCATAAAAATTTACACACATACCTGCACTAAGTGGGTCATCGAGTAGATAAATATCGGCACCTAAATTTTCAATTATAGTTATATTAATACATAGTTATAATTTAGAATAAAACAATATTTCTTCCATGAGAATTTAGGTAGGTACCTGCATAGACCGCACGCGCTAAATTTATCCTGGCTTTCTGTCCACCTTTAACAAGAATTTAATAATAAGTAGGTATTGGATATTTTTGTCATAGCGTGGAGAGTTAAGACACCTTCTTGGCACATTAAACCAACATTACTGGCTGAAGCCATATAGTCGTAGTATTACACTAACCACTAAGGCTGCTTCCACGGTCCCCCACAAGTGTTTGATCTTGAAACGGTTGAATAATCGTGCATAAAAATTTACACACATACCTGCACTAAGTGGGTCATCGAGTAGATAAATATCGGCACCTAAATTTTCAATTATAGTTATATTAATTGTTTGTTATAATTTAGAAAAAAACAATATTTCTTCCATGAGAATTTAGATAGGTACCTGCATAGACCGCACGCGCTAAATTTATCCTGGCTTTCTGTCCACCTATATACAAGAATTTAATATTAAGTAATCGATATTTTTTTGTCATAGCGTGGAAAGTTAAGACACCCTCTTGGCACATTAAACCAACATTACTGGCTGAAGCCATATAGTCGTAGTATTACACTAACCACTAAGGCTGCTTCCACGGTCCCCCACGAGTGTTTGATCTTGAAACGGTAACAGCGTCAAGTCCTTGGACAGAGCACATGCCTGAATGACACGATGATAACGGTCGTATTCGTAATCACTGCCAAACAAAATGTTATCGCGAACTGATCCATTAAAAATTATCGGCTCCTGAGAAGTATAGGCGAGTTTTCCTTTTATCTGCAGGGTCCCACTTGAAGACGGAAGTTCGTGAAGCAGGGCTTGCAGTAGAGATGTCTACAAAATCAGTATAATTTTCAATTTAATTTAAGAGGAAAAGAAAATAACTACAAAAGGAAGGTTGTTTGATTGAAAGTTAAACCTTTCCACTTCCGACAGATCCGACCACGGCTATCAATTGACCCTCCGTTACCTTCAGAGACAAGTTGCTTAGTGTATTAGTATCCGTATTAGTGGACCCACTCCATCTTGCACTTAGGTTAGTTACGATTACTTCACCTCCTTCCCTAATTTTGCGCTGCCTGCGACAATCTTTTGAATTTGTAAAAGGTTCGATTTGTCTGGGTGGCATTACTCTTTCTTCCATGAGCAAAAAGTTCTGAGCAATATTGGAAGATAAAAGATTAATTAATGCAGGCAATGCAACATTAAGCAGACTTTTATAAATCAAGTTACATACCTGAAGCCTCTTAATAGAAACAAAAGCCTCAGCAAGCTGAGATATTCCGTTTGGAAAAAATAGTGTCATTACTAAGCGAACATTATTGTACAGCGACAGAGTGACGAAAACCTAAAGAAAAATGCAGAGGAAATATATTCAATTGACATTTAATTTATGATTCATTTTTTTAAATGTTTATGTTTTTAAATTTGAGAACCCACTTTTTCCGCATTGAGATAGTTTCCCGTTAACACATAGGTCAAAAGGGTCAAGAAAATGATGACTTTGGACGAGATGTAGTAAAAACTTAGGTTTACCGCACGGAGAAACGCAGTTTTTCGAATGTACTTGACTTCGTCCCTGTCATTGACATAATTAAAATTTATATTGTAAATTCCTCATTGAAAAAAGTTGTCACCTTTTCACTCAAAGCGAAAAGAATAGCATCTTTAACTTACTCTCTTGCTTCACCAATTAATTTTGCAAACGGAATCTCCCAAGCATACATTTTGATTATGCGAACTGCGTTCACAATTTCACTCATAATGCGAACCCGTCTATCAGTCCTTTCAGCAACTTGAAGTCGTAGCATGCCGAACAACCTTCCCATAAGACCTACCAAAGAAACATGAAAAGAGTTGTAATTAATGACATGTTACACTACTGATAAGCACTTGACAGACAGCTCATTTAATTACTTGTATTTACGCTCTATCCTTTTTTTGGCTCTATACATTACGCTGACTCATTATTACTTATTTTTCTGTATAGTGTCAAATGTTAAGTCATAAGCTTGTGCGTGAATAAGTGTCAACAAAATGTAAGAAAAAAAAAGTTTAATGCTCAACAAACTTACTTTGAAATGGGACAAATAAGATAAGTACCGACACTCCTACAAAGCATGGCCAACCTAAAAGAAAAAAAATATATGAAAGAGTATTCCAACTTTTNTTAATGCTCAACAAACTTACTTTGAAATGGGACAAATAAGATAAGTACCGACACTCCTACAAAGCATGGCCAACCTAAAAGAAAAAAAATATATGAAAGAGTATTCCAACTTTTGTTTTTGCATTTTTGCATCACACACACATTTTCTTTATTTTTTATGAATTTTAGCCACATTATGGGAGTACCCACCATAGTAGCCCCAAAGAATATAGGAAACAATGGCAAGCTGAATCGGACCAACCCATAGATAATGAAGGAAACAGGTGGAAAGGTCAAATCGGTTGACATCTAGAGAAGTACGTTTGTAAATCAAAATTCAGTTTGATTTAAAAATGCGGTAATAAAAGATTTATTTTGAAAGTAATACCATTGGATAAGAGGTTGACTAACTGTCCTACGTTGGTTTTACCGACCGCTGCCTGGCTAAGTTTTAAAGCCTGTTAGTGTACGATTGAAATAAATGCACAAAGAAGTAACAAAAACTGTTTCGTGTGGTTTATGCTTCAAATTTTTCTCTTTGATCTCTTTGACCAACTTACTTTACGGTAAATAAGGGAGGAGCAAGCAACTCTGATTTTCATTCCAACGTAAAGTGTAAGGAAGAAATATGGATGATGTTGAGCTGTATAAAGTGCTGTTAAAACGTTAAAATTAGGTATTTTTCATTTACATACTAATCAACATGAATTACTAGAGATGCTCTTGTTGACACTTACCTGATGAAAAAAACAAACCGACACCAAATAAATAGCCAGAAACATCTCCAAATTCTCCAGCGCAATATCGAATGATATAACCAAGAAATACAGGTTGTGCAATCCTGAAAAAAATAATAATCATGTTTCATGCATGTGTTTTTGACATTCTGAGAGCAAATAGTACATACATGGTTTTTAAAAATATGTATGACTGATCATACTTTAAAATGCACTCTTCAAAAAACGTTATAAGCCCAAGCACGGCATATTCCCAAAAGAATACTTTCACTACAGCTTTTCCCAAGCTCGGTGTCCTTGGCTTGTCTTTGTTCATTGAGTTCCATTTCTCGGTGTCCCGAACCTGGTCTTTCCAAGCTTCAGCCAAATCATTGCCCAATTTCTCAGATTTACTTGAATCGTTCAGCCTGTACAGGTCAGACAGCTCTAGATCCCGTTTTGAACCCAGCCGAAAAAAATCCAGTAGCCAACTGTAAAATGCATATTATATGAAACGCAATACAATGTCTTTGCCTGATTTTATACATATATTACATAAATAAGTAAATAAAATTATTACCAGAAAAATAATTTTGATAGAAAACTTGCGTTTTCCAAAGGAGAAGCCGGTAAATCGTCAGGATTCATGGTGGCCACTTTATTGTTTTACATGTGATAATTAGTTGAAAACCTATTCATTACGTTTTCCTTACACAAACAATTTAATTGTGTGCAATTATTAGTTTATTACAGATTATCGTGCTAGAGTGTGTACCTCTTGCAAAGACGATAACGCAACTAAATCAAGTCAAAGCTTTAAAATCCATAAATCAACACAGTTTTGCGATGTCAGTACAAATCAGCACTCAGAAAGGAAATGAATTGAGCAGTATGACGTTGATTCGTTCATATTCCTCTCCAGTTTTAAGCAAAGTGGCAAAGATTTAAACGCATCATCATCCCCTTTTAAGATTACACAGAGTTGAATGGAATATAATCGTTTTTATTGCTTGTCAGACGACGAGCATTACATGGATATTCATAATAGATTATTATGGGAATGTTCTGCGTTTGAGAGCAAACTCAAGTGCTTGTTATGATGAATAAGTTAATGGAAAGTGAAAAATAATTTTTAAAAAAATATTTCATGCAAAGTGATAGGACAGGAAGCAAATTTTTCAATTATTTATTCATGAGTTTCATATACATAAATGTTTGTCCTCACTATCCATCCTCTTAATATTTTTCTTAATACCTAAATTGAGATAACGCAGACGTTAAGCCGCATTTTGTGTGAAAGTGACGTACTACAGTACGTATATCGATGTATAGGTACCTATGCAAGTTCATTATTTATGTTGCAATCACACACAAGTACACAGATAATTACATTAAAAAAGGAATAACAGTTTTCACTTCTGTTTTGATTATAATTTTTGGGCAAACAATATTTCCACTTTTAGTGTTTTTTAATTCCCTTTAAATGAGCAAAATTGATAAGGTGTAAGCATTATAAAAGCAAACCTTGTTGGCATATTATGCATATCCGCGGTTATTCCACGTTGTTGCGGTGCAGGTCAACTATGACTAGCTGACGTATTGTTTGTGGATTTCACAGAATGTTAACTTATATCCAATACAGTAGTCTCAAGTATTTACACATAAAAGATAATAACAGTCTGAATCCATTTAAACTTTTATTCATGTGATGATGTTGATATATAATGTCAGTTTGTGTTATCGAGCTATACAAACTATGGATGTAAAAATAGCCTCAATGCAATGTTAAAAGTGCAACGCCTCATATTTCACATTTTTTAAACATTGTAAATATGCTCAATAATATTCCTTTGTTTTCTTATTTTGGTATCCACCTTCTCAGTCCATACTTTATTAGTGTATTACCTATATTAATATGTGCAGATATAATATAAATTATTGTTGGAGAAATACGCGGGTAGAACTTATAAAATGTCAATATACAAAGTACGCTTAAAACAAACAATCAAAACAATGAGGTTTCTTGTGAATAGCAATGGAGAGACGGGAGCATTGTACTAACCATTCAATCCTTGTCCTTTATTTACATAATTCTTTTATTAACTCGTTAACAGAGTATGGCATATAAAATTGTATATTTGATGAAGGGTGTGTGGATTTTGGAGTAGAATTAATAGTTTTAAATTAAATGAATCTGATTTATTTGTCCTTAACGACTAAACCGTGCATTCTTTCGTAATTTTTACATAATTTCCCTCTAAATCGTTTTTGACATTTTCTTCATAGTGCTTTCGTGCCATTTCCCTCAAATGTAAATTCGCGTTTTCGCCAACAAATGAAACAAGTTGGGATAAAAATCCAGTTTCATTTTGCAACAAAAGATGTGGATGGTCATATTCCTACAAAATAAAAAGTTACTTGTCTATCAACTTGACACATTTCGCTGGTATACGAGATTCAATACATGCACATTAAGATTCATGGTCACCTTCATGCAGCCTTTCTCCATCACAAGAATTTTGTCACAATCCATTACACTTTGTAGCCTATGGGCTATAATTATCATTGTGCAATCATGAAACTTATGGCGTATGGTTGCTTGAATAAAAGCATCAGTTCTAAAAAGATTGATTAAAAGTTAAATTATATTGAAAATAAATTGAGGTATGTGTACTTGGAATGCATGGTATTTCCTACTCTGGGTCCATATTACTTGTAACCTCGTCCATGATAACGATTTTCGGGCATCTTAGAATAGCCCGAGCAAGACAAATAAGCTGACGTTGCCCGATGCTAAAATTCATGCCCCCATCTTCCACCCGATTGTCCAATGCATCAACTTCATCTTTGAGTTTAACCTTGAATGACAAGTAAAGTGTCATGTAACGGGATAACAATAAATTCATGCATAGACACTTTCTGCAGCAAGTTACCTCCTCTAAAGCACGCCAGAGCTGGTTATCGTCGTTGATCTGACCAAAAGGGTCTAAATTGAAGCGAATTGAACCAGAGAATAAGGTTGCTTCTTGAGGAATTATAGAGATGGATTTCCTCAAATCATGCAACCCAATATCGTTCACTTTCACTCCGTCAATATAAATGTCTCCCCTTGGCTCTGTGAGTCGAAAGAGAGCAGAAATAAGCGTGCTTTTTCCTGCTCCTGGAAATCAGTTTAAGTGAACAAAATTAAATTTAAGTCATGTTAAATGTTCTGAGCAAGACGTTAATTGAACTCAATATTAATAATACCTGTTCTCCCTACAATCCCAATCTTTTCCTTTGGTTTGATTTCAAAAGTAAGATTTTTCAAAACGTCAGTATCCCCATATGCCAAAGAAACGCTGTCAAACTTTATTCTCCCTGCTGCTGGCCACATTGATGGCGGCTTTTTATCTGGTGTTAGGAAATTTTAAACACAGCGTGTCTCCGCGTTTTCCATTTATGTATGCAAATGCAGCAAATTGATTGAAGTACATAATACCTGGTTTACTTTCCCAGTCAGCCTCCGGTTCCAAATCTGTGTACTCCAATGCACGTGCCACACTTGTCATACAATTTTCTGCTTCTGCTGCTTCACGAAGAGCCCATTGCAAATTAGTTGTGAGTGATATGGTTGTTGCTATTGCGAAACCAACCAATCCACCCGACATATCTGAAGCATTTTGAAGTGTTCAATACTTAACGCATTTATATTATCTTTGTGCAATGCATACATGTATTTTTGAGTCTCGAAATACTAATTTAATATTTATTACCACCAGTCAAAATCAAATAAGTCACCGTTATTGCTGTCAAGAAAGATGCTGATACACAGCCAATCCATAAAGTGAAACATCGAATTGAAGATAGGAAAAGGAACCAGGGTGCTGTGTGAATATCCTAGTTTTTAAATGAAATTCAATAAATTGAAATCAAATTTAATGCATGGCTAAATGGGGCCAATATGGTGACCTAAAAGGGGCAAAGAATATCGAATACCTGTAATTTATTAAATATGTCAATTGCATCAGCTTGGGCTTTCATTGCACGGATAACTATTAATCCTTGGATAGATGTCGCTAAATGAGACAGCACAGGACTTTTTGCTATGCACAAATAAAATGCTTTCACTGACTCAATGGTATTGCTGGCAGCAAAGAAATTTGAATTGGTATAAAGATTTTGTTGTGCTTACCCTGAGCTTCGATTTGCTTCAGGTCCCTCGAACTTCTCAAAAATACAAATCTAATGGCCATAACAGTCACAACAAGCATAAACGAGGGAACGGCGAGGTAGTAGTTTGACAAAATAACCACAACCAGTACACCGCAGCATTGTAATAGGTATTCCACTGCATCGTAAGCACTTCCAGGAATTTGCTCATCTTACAGAGTGACCATTGTAAAATTTAAAGGAAAATTTACTTAACCATTGTTGGTTGCTCAATTGCATTATTTGCTTTATCGGTTTAATTTGCTTACCTATGGAACCAATGTCCTTTGTAAAACGGTTCATGATACGACCGGAAGCATTCGAATCAAAAAAGCTTGCTGGGGCACGTATTACG